>ML819346.1:79917-98399 GCA_009831015.1 Picea engelmannii
TTATGTTTATAACACTGGTTTTCACAGTAAAGACTTACTGCCACTAAGATTAATGATTCGAAGTTAAAAATGAGAGAAATGGTTAATAATTTACAATAACTGATTCACCCCCCCCCTCTCAGTTATTTCATACCTGTAACATACCACATGTCACATAGATTCATGACTTACGCATACCTGAAATGATAATAGCACCTTGAAAATTCTCACCATTTGACTGTGCCACGTGTCCTTTCTGACATGGTTTGTTGATGTGAATCTCCTGATGTGTGTGCTACGTGTCTTCACTTTGTGACTTTGGAACTTCGGCCTTCGGGTGAATTTACATGTTCTCAACCCATTCTCGCCGAAGTGGTCAGTGCCGAAGTTTGACCACTATATTGATCCAACAATCATCATGTATTCTCAAAATCTGATGGTCCTTCTTTAACCCAAAAAGGATTAACTCGATCCAACGACTATCGAGAATTCAGGTATTCGGGATCTTAGGCCTTTTGCCTTGCTTAGCCTATCCTTCTACTTGCCTTAATCCAATGGTCAAGATATTACTCGAAGTGTTCCTTAGATCAGATGGCTTGCGTCTACTTCTGGACACTTTGTGGCTTACACTGTTTTTTCACTAAACTTGATCCAACGATCAAGATACTTCCTAAAGTGTTCCTTAGATCGAACGACTCATGTCCACTTAAGGACTTCAGCCTTTGGGTAATATTTACCTGTTCTGAGATTCTTTCCTCCATATTGATCAGAGCTGGAGTTGACTATTGTTCTACTCATCTTTAATTCAACGATTGGGACACCTTCTAAAACTCTTGCTTCAGATCTGTCAATTGAGAGATGATTCTTTTGACTTCCCCTCGATCTCACGGTCCTGATTTATCCCAAAATCTACATCAATGGACAATATTATTTTTCATCTTTACGTAGGTTTCCTCTATGATCCAACGATCAAGTTTGATTCAAAATTTTGGATGAATGGCTCCCGTTGCTTGATCCAACGGTCAGTACGTTTTTCTCTTGTGGGATTTCTGCAACGCTCTCTCTTTCTCTTGATATTTTATCATAGGATCATTGTTGATCCTATCGTGATCAACAATAATCATGAATTTCTTCAACCTTAAGGTGATTTTCTTATTCCTATATTTAGTATAATTTGTCTCCTGAGATTAAAATTGCTGCTTTGTTGCATTCTCTTTCCATCATTGACCCTTCATTACACATGGACATACCTTATTGGCCATTTTGACACTAATTCCAACTATATAAATGTTCATGATTGATTCATGTTTCCATCATAACAACTTATCATGATTGTTGACATCAATGAAAATATGTACAACAATCTCCCCCTTTATCATTGAGGGAAACACACTAACTTAATACACTTTTCTCCTCTGAAGTTACTCTCCCCTTTTGAAATCAATGGAAAAGGGTTTCTCCCCCTATGATTAATCTTTGTCTGTCTATATGTTGCTAACCAGAATCTGAACTCGGGTAACTCCCCCTGCAATCATGCTCTTCCTGCCATAACTGAATGACTCCCCCTGTCAATCTTCTCTCTTTGCTTCTAAATTCTCATCCTCTTTGCTTCTAAAAGGGTAGATCTTCTTTACAATGTCTCCCCCCCTGTCATTTCTACAAGATTCCATGTATACCACTATATACATCCTACTGTTTCCGCTACGGATATTGTTGTCCTACTAGAACACTGTGCAACTGAAGCTTTTACTTTTCAAACGACCTTTCGACCTATCCATTGCTTCTCATTGATCTCTAACCAGATGTATCCATCTTTATCCTAGATTATTCTTTACTATACATTGTTCTTAAATTCATCCGATATAATTTATACTTTGCTTGCCACATGACTTGGATTGATGATAGAATGTAATCTATTCAACTAGAATTGATCTAGTTATCCAACCAACTCAGGCGCACATCGATCAACCCATACATCTTTCAGATTTTCTTTGTCACAACCATTGTCTTTGAAATTTCAGTTTCCAGTCTTTTCATTTTCAGACTTATACTCAGTCTATCTTCATCATCACATAATTGCTACAGAATTTTCCATTCATTCCATTTCTTGCTCACACAGTAACTTCCATTTAGGGTTTGTCCACTTATAACCATTCCGAGACCAATACATAACCTGTACTATTCCTGGGAAGATGAAGACCTACAATAAACTATGTCATATCCTGCATATAGTTATATCATCAAACCATGATGCTTTCAATGATCCTATTCATTTTATGTGCTTCAATTCTCATAGGAGCATCAACATGAATGATTTTCATGTCTTCCCTAATTTCTCCTTCCCTTCTTTGTTTTTAATTTTTCTTCTATTTTCATTTTGATATTTTCAAACTGAGTTCTATAGGTCTGTAGTTTGGCTTCCCCAAATTTTTCATCTCCTTCATATACAACCTCTAATTTGTCCCAGATTTCTTTGGCTGATTTACATTGCATAACCTTCACACATATAGAATTAGTCAACCCTCCTAGAATTACATTAACCATTAACTTCTCTTGAGTTGTCATTGCAGATTTTCTTTCCTGCAATGTCTTTGGGTGGAGGATTTGGTGTAGTGTAATCATCTACAACATATTTCCAGATATCAAAACCAAGAGCCAACAAGAAGTTTTTCATTCTTATTTTCCATAAAGCACAACCTCCTCCATTGAACAATGGTGCTTTGTTGTTATACATTCCTTCTTGTTGATCCATCTTCAAGATATACCTTCTAGTTGTTAGACTGTGTTGAAGGCACTCGCTCTGATAAAAATTGTTGGAATACTGAGAGGGGGGGTGAATCAGTATTACCCCTTTTTAACAATTAGCAGTTACTTTTTATATTTTATTCATTACCACAATGAATCAACAATGAATCAACAATGAATTGTATGAAAAATCAATTATATAAATATATTTAACATGAATTACAAGTTTTTATAAAGAATAGTGAAGGACACCAATCCTTTTTAGAGAACAAACTCTAGGAGACACCAGTCCCCTTCTTCATGGAACCAACCCTAGGAAGCACCAACTCCCTCGATTTTAGGGCACCAACCCTAGGAAGCACCGACTCCCTAGGGTTGGTTCCCTAAAATCCTACTACAGTGATACTTGGCCAACATGACACCAAAAAAGGGAACTTCTACATCAAATAAATCCTTGGAAAGTACTACTTGGACTCTTTATGAAGGTGAAGAAATGCAAAAGGACATAGATGATTTACAAAATAAGGAAGTAAAAAAAGATGAACTACAAAGGATGATGGATTCAAATGAAGCTAAGATGGAAGCGATGATGGATACTAAGATGGATGGCTTAAAAGAGAAGATCATGGAAGGGTTTAAAAAGTTTCTAATAGAGAGGACATAAGTGCCAACAAGTACAGTAAGGGACATAAGTGTGGTGAGAAGAAATTATTCTACATAGATTGCGAAGAGGAAGGAGAAAAAGAACAAGAATAAGAACCATCTAAAGATGAATATGTAGAAGAGATTTATTCTGAAGAGATGACTCCCACCATATCATGTCATGTATTGGCTTGAATTAGCACTCCTCAAACCCTCAAGATCAAAGGATATATCAAAAAGAAAAAGGTAATAGTGCTAATTGATTCTGGTAGTACTCATAATTTCATTCACTGTAAAATAGCCGAATATCTCAATTGCTTTATATATCTAGCGCCAGAGTTTCAAGTAATGATTGAAAATGGATGAACTATCAATTGCTCAGGAAAATTCCATAAGATCAATCTTACTATGGGGTAATATGTAATGAATAGTATAATGATTTATATATCCATGGGTGGTGTTGATGTCGTACTAGGGGTCCAATGGTTACAATCATTGGGAACCGTGGATTTTAATTTTCAATAAATTTTCATTGGAAGGAAAGGAAACTGAGTTAAGGGGAATCACAGGAAAACCTAGTGAGGTGGTAAGCTCTAATGGAATGAAAAAATTATTAAAAAAGGTGCATCAGGGTGTAATTGTACAACTATTCTCACTAGATGTTCAAACATCTAAGCCATATATTCCTCTAGATATCCAAGGGATCATTGATAAGAATTCCAAAGTATTTGAATATATTCCCAGAAGTCTTCCACCTACTCACAATCATGATCATGCTATTCACTTAATTCCAAGGAGTGTTCCTCCTAACATTAGGCCTTACAGATACCCTTATGCCCAGAAGAGTGAAATTGAGCATATGGTTGAAGAAATGTTATAGGATTACATTATTAGAACTAGCCAAAGTTATTACTCTGCATTGATGGTAATGGCACTCAATAAAGAGGGATTATGGCATATGTTTCCAGATTATAGAGATCTCAAAAAGATCACGATTAAATATAAGTTTCCCATTCCCATCATTGATGAATTGTTAGATGAACTACATGGAGAAATATACTTCACAAAGTTGGATATTCGTTCAATGTATCATCAGAATAGAATGAAGGAAGAAGATATCCCAAAAACAACATTTAGAACTCATGAAGTCCATTATGAAATTTTGGTCATGCATTTTTTCCTTACTAATGCAGCTTCCACATTCCAAGGGTCAATGAATTCCATTTTAAATCCCTTCCTTTGAAAATTTGTGTTAGTATTTTTTGATGATATACTAATCTATCATGAGTCTTGGGAATATCATGTTTGACATGTTGATAGGGTTATACATCTACTAAAGGAGAAACAATTATATGCCAAACCGTCCAAATGTTTCTTTGGGGTGAATGCGGTAGAGTATTTGGGTCATATTGTATCTCATGAAGGTTTCAAGGTATACCCTAACAAGATTAAATCCATGATGGAATGGCTGATTCCCAAAAAAATGAAGAATATTAGAGGAATTTTGGGTTTGATAGGTTACTACCGCAAGTTTGTTTGGAACTATGGAAGAATAGAAGCACCTTTAATTGCATTAACTAAGAAGGATGCATTTTCATGGAATCTAGAGGAAACTTAATATTTTGAAGAACTTAAAGAGGTAATGTGAAAATATTTTCTCTTGACCACACCAGACTTCACAAAAACCTTTATTTTGGAATGTGATGCCTCAGGAAATTGCATTGGTGTTGTTCTAATGCAAGAAGGGATGCCCCTTACTTACACAAACCCATTTATGAGAAGGAAATGATGGAAATAATACATGCATTGAAGCAATGGTGCCCTTACCTAATAGGTAGGCACTTCAAGGTCAAAACAAATCATGAAAGTATTAAATACTTCTTGGAACAAAGACTATCTTCAAAAGAGAAACAAATATGGGTGACCAATATGTTGGGTTATGACTTTGAAATCATCTACAAAAAGGGGAAGAAAAATGTTGTGGAAGATGCACTCCCAAGAAAGGATGAATATGTTGAGGTATTTCTTTGTGCTATCTCTATCATCCAACCTAATTGGATAACAGAAGCAAGGGATGAATGGAATAATTATGAAGAAGTGTGGACTCTCATTCAAAGGTTGCAACAATATTCCAGTGCATCTGATACATTTACATGAAAAAATGATTCACTATGGTACGAATATGGATTATATTTATGTAATAACTCACAACTCAAACAAAAGGTACTTTTGGAATTGCACACATATCCATTAGGGAGTCACTTAGGATTTTTGAAAACCTATCACGGGGTAAAGAGGGAATTTTTTTGGGCTGGCCTTAAAACTGATTTTCAAAGGTTTGTGGAAGAATATTTAGTTTTCCAAGAAAATAAGGTGTAAATAGTTAAGACCCTAGGTATTTTACAACCATTAGCCATTCCAAGTCAGTTTTGGGAGGAGGTTTCCATGGATTTCATCACAGGGTTACTGAAGTTTGAAGGAAAGAGTGTCATCATGGTGATTGTTGATATACTTACCAAGTACGCACACTTATGTGCACTCTGTCATCCTTTAAAATCTAGTATATTTGCTACCACATTCATGGATATAGTTGAAAAGCTACATGGAAGCCCAAATATTATTGTAAGTGACAAAGATCCCATCTTCACTGAATTTTTTTGGATAGAATTATTTTCTTTTTTGGGTACTCAGTTGGCTCATACCTCATCTTATCATCCTCAATTAGATGGAAAAACTAATATAGTGAACAAATGTATAGAAGGATACCTCCATTTATTTGTCTCTGATAAAAAAACACAATGGTTCAAGTTGTTACCCTTGGCAGAATGGTGGTATAACACTTCCTTTCATACTGCAACAAAAATGACACCATTTATGGTGCTTTATGGATATCACCCACCATCCATAACCTATTCTCTAAAATAAAAATCTAAGGTTCAAGCAATGGAAGATCACATCGAGCATCAACAACAAGTTCTCCAACTCTTAAAGGACAACCTAACCATGGCACACAATTGCATGAAACCACAAGCATATCAACATCGTAGTGAAAGAAGTTTTGAAGTAGGGGATTGGGTACTTTTAAGACTACAACCATACAAACAAATGTCCCTCAAGCAAGATAAGAAGGATAATAAATTATCACCAAAGTATTATGTCCCTTATAAGGTGTTGCAAAATATTGGTACTATGGCATACAAATTGAAGTTGCTTGCATCTTCGCTAGTACACCCTATTTTCCATGTTTCATGCTTAAAGAAGGTTATAGGTGACAAGATCCCAGTTCAAATTATATTTCTATAACTTGACGAGGAAGGAAATATCATATTGGATCTTGAAGCTATCACTGACAAAAAAATTTGTCAACTGAGGAACAGATCTATTTCAAAGTATCTCATTAAGTGGAAGAAAGTACCTGCTAAAGATTCCACATGGGAAGATGAGTCTTTTATACATAAGCATTCAAAACTACTCAAGCGTCGAGGACAACACTTGTCTGAAGAGGAGGAGCATTTAAATCCCTAATTCGTGGCACATTACCCCTTAATTGGGGAATATTACATTAGTATTGTTATTTTATTTATTTCGTCTTAGGTCGATTAGTTGTAATTGTACCTCCTAGTATCCTATATATACCAAGGATACCTTTTCATTTGGAATAATCTTGTATTTGTGAATTCATATAATGTGTAAGGAGGTTTCCCCCTCGAAGAGGATTATTATTTGAATTTATCTCTTTGTCAAGGAGTTGAGTACTTATTATGAGGTTTTTATGCTATTTTGATATTTGGTTCTTAACAAATCTTGTCCCAAATTTCTTTTTCTATTTATAATGCATCACTTTGACAAACCCAGATTCTAATAGATTGCATAAGATCAAATTCATGGATTTTTCATTATTTTCACTAGGCTTCTTCCTGGCCACATATAATGGTGGATTTTTTGGGGATGTATAACCAGTCACGACTGATTGAAAAATATCAAAACCAAGAGACATTAAATAGGTTCACATCCTTATGTTCTAGAAGGCATAGTTTGTTCCGTCAACCAATGGATCCTTGTTTGTGGAGAAACCTTCCTAACTGGCCATGTGTGCTCCCAAGATCTAACTTCCAACGGTTACACTATTTGTACTAAGAGGGGGGGGGTGTGAATCAATATAAGACAATCTTTTTATTTATTTAAACATTCAATGACCATAAGAAAACAATTGTACATAAGATTAATCATGGTTCATATAATTTATGTGGAAAACCTTTCGGGAGAAAACCACAAAAACTTTTCTTTATAATTTTGTAGGCACTGACCTACAGATACAAAATTTTGCAGGCACCAACCTACTAGAGACACCAATCCTCACTGATACAAATCATGGTAGGCACCGACCCACTCTTACATATCTTCGTAGGAACCAACCTACCAAAGACACCAATCCCCACCGCTAAGCACCAACTTACCAAGAGATTCCAATATCTTTTTTTGAGCAGCAATTACCCTCAATTACAATATAACTTCTTCAAAAGATGATAAACATTCACATTGTTTTCACCAAGTATGCTTTCTACTTCTTCCTTCACCAAATCGACTTTCTACTTCTTCCTTCACCATATCTATTTGTTATTTCTTCCTTCATCAGATCTATTCTCTATTTATTCTTTCACGAGATTTGTTCACTAGATCCTCCTTCACCAGATTTGCTCGATATTTCTACCTTCATGAGATATGTTTTCTAGATATTCCTTCATGAGATATGTTCACTATATCGTCACATATATAATATTCTTCGTCACATACCTCATCACTCTTTCCTTTTGGAATGATATTCCAAATTCACTCATACCATATTATTCTCTTCAAATATTACATTTTTGATCAACTTACACACTCCTCTTCAAATATTACATTTATTTATATACATCATCATGACCCTTTTTGAAGAGATGTGTTGATTCATTAATTAAATAATTATTTCTTTTTATTTCACCTTTGCACATACCATGGGCTTTCAAAACCATGGGATTGAAACAACCAATGGTAAACGTTGGTGTATTTAATTGTCTAATTAAAACATCCAATACATTAATTTTAAACCCGGGGTGCATCCTTTATTTCAAATTTATCGTGCAAGGTAAATGCAATAACAATTTCCATATTATCTATTGGTATGCAATCATAAGCAAGAAATGCTCATTGTAGACTAGATCACACTTGCTCAAATGAAGCACACTTGTTGAAAGTAAAACACTCTTACTGAATTGGAAATTACACTTCACACTTCCTTTAAATTAAAACACACTCACACTACTTTGAATTAAAAAAATCTCTGCTGAAATGAAATCACACACATAAATTATCAAACTACACTCTTTCATAAATGAAACAAAACCACACTTGCATAAATGAAACGTAAGCCTTGCATAATTGAATTAAGAAGCCAAAAGAAAACAAACCATACTAGGAATAAAAAACACTTTCTTGAATGTAAATACTCTGCAAACTTGATGGGAATGAAATCACACTGCTAAAATTAAACACTTTGTATACTGCATAAACAACAACACTCTGAAAATGAAACACTCGACACTCTTGTGTTGGAAATTGAACACTTGCTTTGGAAATGAAAACAAATGCACACTTGTTGGAAAATAAAAAGGGCTCACTCCTTGCAAAAGTAAATCACCCAACTTGAAAGGAAACACACCATGTTGGAACATAGTAGATATATGGCTCAACCAATGTTCCCAACACAAAGGAATCTCCTACAAGATAACTAAATAACATAAGAAAGTAAATTTAACCTAATAAAAAGATTGAAATG
Source organism: Picea engelmannii (assembly GCA_009831015.1). Taxonomy (NCBI): domain Eukaryota; kingdom Viridiplantae; phylum Streptophyta; class Pinopsida; order Pinales; family Pinaceae; genus Picea; species Picea engelmannii. Next base: position 89,102 of record ML819346.1, read on the forward strand.
ACAGAATTGAGTAATGGAAATATTTTCAATCTTAACGAAGTAACAAAAAAATTAGTTCTGCATAAAAATACTCACAACCCAATATACGTAACAACAATATTTAAATGAGTGAAACTCGATAAAAGTGATCTTGAAATAAACAACACACAAACAATGAGCAACAAACTAATAAAAGAACTCTACTTACTATACATAAACATAAATCTTTGTTTAGAGGAGGGGGCCCTTCCTCCTTAAACATGGTGCTAGCAAGAAAAATCAGAGGCTGCAAATCAACTCATCATGTCATAGATCCAATCTACAAGCTCACTAATCCTTTATTAATAAAAACTTAGGAAGTACAAAAGAGGTTCTCATCTGATCAAATTACTAACTAATAAATACTAACTAACAATTGATTCCTCCCCCTCTTGGTCTTATTTATACATAAAAATTAGTTGGGGAAGGATAGAACCAAATCCCCAAACTCATAAAACAAATTTTACATCTTTGGAGAAAAATCACAAAATCTAGGTTTTACATCAATTTGGGAATTTTTTTGATAAAGAACCATTCATATCTCTCAAATCATAGCTCATTTTGCAAAATATCCCTTGAGGTACTCATTCTTTTATGATACAGACAAAACCCTTGTCTCAAATTTTTCATATTCATCTTCATCTTCTTGGAAATCGAGGTGGAAGTTGGTTGTTTCACAAAATCTGGGTTTTACATCAATTTGGGAAAATTTGTGATAAAGAACCACAATTATCTCTCAAACCATAACTCATTTTGGAAAATAGACCAATTTTATATTTAATTTTCTATGCTAAATACAAAACCCATCTCTCGTATTTTTCATATTCATCTTTATCTGCTAGGAAATTGAGGTGGAAGTTGGTTGTTTCAAAACCGCTACTAATTTTGGTTCGTACCGTTATCTCATGCTGGGGGTCCACATGTGCAATATGGGTAAGGTTTGATCCACCCATATCCATGTCTTCGACCTTAGGAACAAAACTTATGTTTTGAATTTCCATGTGGAGGTGCGCTGGTATGACAACCTTTGAGGATGCCATCATGAGTGTTGTTACTGCTGCTACATGAAATTGCCTCATAAACCGTGATCAGTAAAAATCAAGTATGATAACATTTAATTTATTAAAAAACAAGTAAAAAAAGCATTAATTAACCACTAAAGCATAAATAAGTGTGACATGGTGTTTAACGAGAAATTATGGTGAATGGAGTGATAAATTGTTATAGTCCAAAAATGCCTTATATGTGCATACAAGACATTGGCCTTTCCACTTACATACTTTGTCAAAATACTGTTGAGGCTTCTTCTTAAAAAAACATTTTTTGGATAATGTACGTTCCCTGCTACACTGATATCCCACGTACACACATGTGTTGCATGCTAGTTAGACCGCATACATACACGAGTTGCATGCTAGTTAGCCCACATTTACCTCCAAAAGTTGCAAAAAATATAAAATTGCACGAAATTCGGCGGAGCTTACGAGATATAGAGGGTTTCCTAACCATTTTACCCATTGTATCCCATCCCCAAACTGAATAACCATATTTTTATCATATAAAATAGGTCTTTGGGTGTCATTTAGAGAGACAAGAAAGAGAATAAGAAAACCTTGCCAAAATCCATTCCCCTTCTTAGCCCAAGATTTGCATCCTATTCTGAGTTTTGGCCTCAACCTTCTCCTCCATCCCTTTATCCTTATGCAACCCTTCCTCCTTCCCTAGGTGATAAGTTGGTTGTGAGAAGCTAATGTAGGATTTATGCACTTGGAGCCATGATAGAGGAGCCCGGACCTGGTTGTCGATAAAGGTTGTAATCCTTTTTATCTTAAAATTGAATAAAATAGTTCATTCTTGTCCTAAAACACTATGTCTACATGCTTTTGTTGATTCATTCATTTATATCTATGTATAAACTTTTAAAGCGATTAGTATAGATATCATATGTCATTGCATTGTATTCCTAACCTTTTGTAGGTCAGATTTGGGAGGAGACCAGTAATCTAGGAGGTGAGGCGACAACAAGCGAAATAGGCTAACACCAACCACAAGGACTAAAGGTGCATTCATTAACCCTCTTTCCTTTCTTTCTCATCACTTAGTTTAGTTGGTTTTGGGTTATTTTAAGGGTATAACTGTCTTTTAAGGGAGTTAGTGCTCTGCCTTTACCTTTGACCCAATATAGGGGGATTTTCCCCGTAGCAGAATTGGCGACTCCACTAGGGAGTCTCTCTAGGGTCTTAGTGGGAGATTTTGGTTTGATTCAGTTTTTTCAGTTTCTTTTTTAATTTTCCAAGTTTATTGAGTCACTTTAGGGTCTCTGGTCACCTTCCAGGTTCCTACTAGCCTTCCCTTCCCAATCATTTATCTAAACCTTTTTTTCTTTTTGAAATTTTGCAGAGGTGTATGTGCCATGTCCTCTGTATAGCCAACATACATACAATGTCTGCATAGTATACATCCAATGTACATATGCAGGATGCTTGTGCACAACATGCATCTCTATGTTTTGGAAGGTGTTTTAAAAAAAAAAGGGGGATTTTTCCTTTCCCGGCAAGACGTTTTGTGCTTCTCACGCCTTTTTGAAACTCTTTAGGCTCTCTGTTAATTGTGTTTGGTTGGGTTAAAGATTCAATTTATCTTTCTCTTTGTAAATAACCCCTGTTGTTTCTTTATTTTTATTTTTTTTTATTTTTAGGTTTAGAGTGAACCTATAAGCATTAGATCCTCCTGTGGATTCTAGTGAATCCCTACGTTTTAGGCAGTGGTTTAGGTTCTGTGTTAGTCTTGGGTTTATTTTCTCTTTATCTTGTTTATTCTTTGAAAAATGAAAAGGATCATTTACTTGCGATTTTGTTTCCTAAGAATTCAAAACAAATAAAAAATTATTTCATTTAGTTATGCATTTATGTTTGGTAGTTGTAACATAGGTTGTCTATTACAAAAGAAAAGAGTTCTTTTTCAAAGTTCCTTCTTTGCTATTTCTCTAAAAGTTTACTAGTTTGTATTTACATCATAAAACGAAAAATGCATTCTAGGACACTTTTTGCATTATAGGATCTTGGAATACTATTTCGAAAAGTTTGCATTTACAAATATTTAAAATCCATTTCTTTCAATTTGAAGAATCTAGTTCGGTTTTGCACAAATGATCTAAAGTTTTTCTTCTCTTTCATCTCTTGTAAACACCATGAGTTGCACATTTGTACCTTTTTGAGTAAATCAAGCCAATTAAAATCAACGATTAACACTAAAAATCAACTAGACTTTTGTTTGTATGGTTCACCAAACAGTCTAGGCTCTAGAGCCTTGAAATAGGTGTGGACAGGAAACTCTTCAAGGTTGTTTAAACAAACACAAGAGTTTGTGATAGGGAGTTTCAGAGTCCATTTTTGTAAGAGTCAACCAGGAACCCCCTCTAACATAGGGGTGTGAGGAAAGGTAGGGGATATAACCACTCCAAAGCTAGACCAAGCGTAGTGGGGATCGTATATTGAGGGTCGTTCTTGGGAATTACGCTGATCACATTTTCCTATGAATCCTCATTGTTGTGGATGGGAAATCCCTCCTATGGACTAGCACTAAGGGTTTTATCATGCATGAAAAAATGACCTAAAGATTCTTACTTTTTACCATCATCCCATGCCTAGACCCCCATTACTCATATGTAAATACAAGGCTCAAGAGATTAAGTTGACATACCTTATTCTTTGTGTTTGATGTCGATCCCTTTTCACGCTTGGTCATTCTTTGACTGCAACTCTCCTACCAGTGCTGACCTGCATTCACTGAAGACAAACAAAGAACTCCACATGCATTTGATCTATGAACTAACGGGTCATAGATTTAATCAATCATACAATCAATATTCCAATAATGACAATCTCATATGGCAGGATGGGAAAATAAATTCTTTTATTAACTTCACAATGATACCTTACAATGATAAAGTCGACTACTACTCCTCGATCCTGGTCCTGGGCTCTTCTTCCACTGTATTCCAACTACTTTGCTCTATACTTCTCTTTGCACAAGGATGGATAAAGGTTGGGACAAAGGGAATGCCCAATCGGGTATAGTTTCTTTACTATGATTATCCTCTTCCAAATGGGACCCCTAACCCTTCTTTTATAGGATAGAAGAAACTAGGCATTTGGTCGAATGTCCGGCCATGCATGGTCGAAAGGTTTAGTTAACTTACCCAAAGTTGTGTGTTCCATCATCAACTTTCCTTTTTCTGTGCTTTTGTAGGTACACGTGGGTTGTCTTGGGTCAACTAGCATGTACACGCGTGCAGTAATGGGGCAAGGCATGTGGGTCTTTATAAAAGGGGTTTTCAGGAAGATTTGTTCAGCAGTGTTTTGGCAAAGAAGGAATCTGAGATGGCTTGAGGCCAGGTAAGCATGTATGGTGCAAATTAGGGTTATAACACTCATAGACCTTGAATCCATTCGAGATCATCATTTTTCTTCCAAACCATTTTCCTTCAGTACCCTTGAAAGGCTTCGAACTTTGTTATATTTCTCATTACAATCAACTCAACTGTCGACTGCACCCACCTGGTGACTAACTGAGAGATGGAAACCTAGTTTCCTATTTTTAGGGACTTACATGGGTAACTGTGAGGGTATACCGCGATACCCAAGGTAGACGTTAGATCACGCTTTCCAGAGTATACCTAGAGGGTGTTTCCATGTTTGAGTTACACTTGCACCAGTAAGTTTCTCTAGTGTCGATTGGAATAACTGTTCTTCCTTCCAGCCAGTTGTTTGCTTGATTTTCCATTAGGAATTTTTTAGTGTGTGCTCTGTGTTTCATGCTAGCTCAACCTTACAGTTTCATTTGATCATTTCCAAAGTTGGAAGATCAACAAATCCACCATTCATGTAGGCTTTAGGTCCTGCCATCGGTTACTTTGGAGCCACCTCTACCACCGTTAAGGAACAAGATAGATCAAGAGGTTTCTTTGGAAGCAACTATGCCACATGAAACTATACCCAAGCTTGCTCCTAGAGAAGACTTTATTGCACCGGAGGAGTCCATTTTTTCTGACCTCGAGGTTGAAGGATTCAGGCCTGCAAACCCTCCGATCACTGACTTATCGATGCTGATTCTAATTCAGGTAGTCCCTCATGAGGTGACTTCACCTGGATGTCAGTTTGTTTGACGAGCGTCGATGGAAGCAACTAGCCCTACTTTGTCTGGGAGTCCTCATACTCCCATATCGGTTGCCACAAGAGTGGATGTTATACCTCCTCCCCCACCTCCGCCAGTCAGGACTATGACTATCCAGAAACCCACTACCTTTGGCAGTGGCGCAATTGCTTTGGCAACTTTGACCATTATTCCCTCTATCCAAAATGTGTCTGGTGCTCCCTTTTCATATGGGATGTCGAGTTTTGACTCCATTTCGGTCCTAACCTACTCTACTCTAAAAACCATTGGTATAGGGGCAGGGAGCTCTAATTCTCCCTTGCAAGGATATACCATGGGAACCACTGCCCCGTTCAATGCTATCCCTTATGGTGGGGGTCACATCCCTCCTCCATCCCCTCCACTCGGAAGCTCTTTCCAGTAGTCGATCGAGCTTAATACCAACTCTAGTTTGTTCAGTGGGGGGATCCATTGAACTCAATCCTACATGAATCTGGTGGGATCTATGCCTTTTTATTTTTTCAATGAATTTGGAAATAATGCTTTCTCATCGTTTACTTTCTCGGCTGGGAAAAACCTCATTTTTGGTCAACAAAACCCTACACAAGGTTTCATTCCTTGGTAGGGAGTGATGACAAGATTTTACTCATCACAAGGTCTTGGAAATCCTTGGCAGGGATTGTTTCCTTCACAAGGGATTCCAATCAGGGGCAACCCCTCCCACACTCAGTGGAACCAAGGGTAGGGTTCAGTACCTATTCCAGGAGGGTTGGTTGGGGCCATCCCCAACCAAGGTCCTTGGAACATTGTACATGGAGAAATCCCTACATAGGGCATGTCATCCAACTATGGGAATCAAATGACGATGTAAAGCCAAATGCAAGTCCCTTTTACTCAACAAGGCTACCATGGTTTCTACCAAAACCATGGCCTACAACTAAAATTTTCCTGGCAACCTAGTGTTAGCCAAAATCCAAGCCCCTCTTTTTATTTGAATCCACCACAACCAAGACTACCTTTTTTGGAAACTTTGCATTTTCCAGAATTGTCGAGACTTTTGAATGACTCAATCTATCATGATCCACATTTCCCCCTCATGCCAACTAAGTTTCCATCGAACATCCCTAAGTTTGAAGGAAATCCTGGCGAAGATCCAGGTGATCATGTTACGCCATTTCACTTATGGTGCTCATATAACTCGTTAAAGGATGATTATTTTCAGTTGTGTTTATTTCAATGCACTCTTATAGGGGGTGCCACGAAATGGTATATCAAGCTCTATAGCTTGAATTATGCTTACTTTAATGATTTGTATTTGGTCTTCTTAAACCATTTCCAGTTACCAGTAAGATACGATGCCGACATCGAGTTTCTTGCCAATTTTGAGCAAATGAAAGATGACCATATCTTGGATCACATCTGAGAATGGAGATGACCAAAGAGTTTGATCAAAGTTAAGCATCCTCCTACAATTTTTCTCGAGTGGTTCCTAAAATCCTTGTTGCCTTGTGTATCCAAAGACGTCGCGACGTATGGGGTTTTTTCCAAAGAAGATTCTATCATGAGATCCAAACAAATGGATTTGATTTACTCTCAATCCACTATGATATACGATATCTTGATCGATGTACCACATTCGATGTTTGATAAGACTAAACAAAAGTGTGGGCCTCATGCTGACGACATAGTGGGATCATCACATAGAAATATCACATATTAGTTGACTAATCATTTACAACGTTTATCGATTCAACAAAATGTGGCCAACCAAAATCCTAGTTTGGATTCCTATGTAACCCAAACGTCGGATGTACACAGTGTGAAATCGACAAATCCCAAGGGTAACCAACAAACTGAGGGAAAGAGGAAACCTAAAAATAAGAAGGGTAAGGGGGATAAGAAGGATGCAAATAATTATGACTAGGGAAAAAATGAAAAGAGGAAGGTGAAGTTTATGTGTAAGATTTGCACGGATGACCATATGAATCACCAATGCCCTCAACTTGAGGAAGCCCAAAATATATTGGCACAGTAGAAGCCTATCGTGTTAACCAACCCTTTTCTACAAGGGAAAAATTTGGCTCAAGATTCCTCATCCATGACTGTTCCTGGGGGAAATCAGGAAGCCCCCACGCCTAATACTAACACTAGAGTCACAAAATTTTATATGATGAAGTCCGAAGCTCATCTGCATACCAAGGCTCATAATTACTGAATACCAAAATCTGTTGAGAAGGGAAAAGAATCTTCCAACCTACCGACTCCTCTTCAAATTGATAATATTGTGCGAGAAACAATGACTCACATCTCTAAGGGTGCATTTAAAAAGGATTCCCACAACCCAAACACAAGGGCTACTCAGAATTACTCCACCGTGGAGGATATGGCACAAACCCCTTATGCAATGTCCACTTTGGAAGTTCTCTAGAGTTTCCCCTCACAGAGGAAAGCGTTGTTGTCTGCCTTGGGAGCGGCCGAGACCACTAACTCAGGAATGATTATTTTTTACCCTACATATCATAAAACTCATCTTCCTCACCATGCACCTTTTCAGATAGTAGTGGTGTATGCCACGAAATTGTTGACACAAAACATTTTCTGTACGGTGGTTGATGAGGGTGCCTCAACTTGTGTGATGTCATTGGCATGTTGGAAGGCCATCGACCAACCCAATTTGTCTTTGTCACCCACATTTATAACTACATTTGACGGTCAATCTTTCATACCACATAGCATAATTCACTCCTTTCCCGTGCAATTGGAGGGAAAAAAATGTGTGCGTCAAAGTAGAAGTAGTGGATGCGCTTCTTGACTACAATATTTTGTTAGGGAGAAGTTGGACCTATGCTATGACAATAGTTGTATCCACCATTTTTTGGGTATTACATTTTCCTCACGAAGGTATCATTATAACTGTTGATTAGTTATCATTCTCACATCTTGACCCTTCATCGGGGGCATCCACGGTCCCGATGATTGACAACCCACAGCCAGGCACCGTTAACTTAGGTGTCAGATTGTTTCCATATTTAATGGGGACTTTTTATTATCTTTCGTTATAGAAAATTAAGTGTGCTCATTTCACGATAAACAATATAGCAATATTATCACCCAACCATAAGTCAAAGCCACCCCCGAGAACCTTAACCTTGATAGAGAGAATAATTCTGGAAGAAACTCTAGAACCAATATCCAATCAAGGTAGCGTACCTCTCTCCAGGGATAGAACACCAAGAAATAATAACCAAAATCCAAGAATAAATTCCAAACCATAACCAAGATAAATTCCAAGCCAAAACTAAAATTTTCCAGTTGCAGCAACTGCAGTTGCAACTCCTCTCCAAACTTGTGCACCACTGGCCTTATGCAATTATGAGAGTTGAGGTGACATACAAGCTCTAGCACCCTCTTATTTATAGTCCTCCAAGTGACCTAACTGGGCCAACTTCTACTTCTGGAGGCTATTAACTCAATAATAAATATTCTCTTGATCCAACTTGCCCCCTAGGGTAATTATCCAACATTTTAGGGTTTCTCTTGATTCCCAAAATATTCTAGTCTCATCAGGGTTACATGTAGAGGTTAATACCTCCCATATCTACCATAATATCAACACTCCATCCTAGCTAGGGAGGTATTAAAGGAAATTTTCTTGAGCACAAACAAACCATTCAAACGGTAGCACCATCATAGCCATGTAGTCTATCTCATGGTCAAATCATGAGCATCATCATCACTATCAATATCATTCGATAGCATACATTGCATCATCTCTTGAAGCCATACTCTATATGAGTAATCAAGCATGATGTTGAATAAGTCACTCACTCCACAGAGTGAAACAAGAACCATTATTCTAGTATGGGCATATTGTAGCACCCGTCCACAGGATGCTAAGCAATTAACAATTTATTTAAACATACACAATAACAACTTCATTTTTGCATTATTCCATTTTCATTTACACAATTATTCTACATTTTCTCAATGATAAATCTAATAACATGATGAAATAAGTAGTAGGCTAACTTTAAGATTTAAGAACTTAAAACATAAGTATACACAAAACATCAATAACAAAATATCACTGAAAAATACCTCCTCCTTAGCTTGTCGAAGCTCACCG
>ML819347.1:2805-24468 GCA_009831015.1 Picea engelmannii
GTGGTATCCTGGAATGTCCACACTTCATCATTTCACTACACAGTACATGCGTGCACTATACCATGAAATGTGCATACAAAAATGATATCAAACAACTCACGAGCTTAAGTACATTTTCATTTACATTATATTTGGGTTCGGCCTTAGGGATATTACAATCCCCTCCCCTTATTTATGCACTATCCCCAGTGCATCATGTACCCATATACAACAAAACTTCAAAAATCCTAAAAAAGATGCAGGTATTCTACCCGCATTGCATCCTCATGCTCCCAAGTAGAGTGCTCAGGACTGTACCAGGTCCATTGGACCTTTACAAGCCCTATGGATCGATTCTGGAGTTGTTTGATTTTCTGGTCCATAATGCGTACTGGATGCATTTGGAAAGTGCCTTCTTGCCCCACCTAAATCACATTCCAATCAATAACATGATTAGCATCAGGTATATATTTCTTTAGCAATGATATATGGAATACATTATGAACAGACATAGATGTAGGCAATGCAATCATATAAGATACTAGACCAATCCTCTCTAGGATTTCAAATGACCCACAATAGTGAGTTGCCAACGTTGAAAAATTTCCCAACTCCAGGGAACTTCTGTTGGATTTCACTTTCAATAATACATGATCACCCACTTTAAATTCCTTGTGAGTTCTGCCTTTATTAGCATAGCTTTTCTGCCTGTCTTGGGAAACCTTTAAATTTTTCTTTATTTTTATCATTTTCTCCTCCATTTCTCTGAGTAATTCTGGTCCAACCACTTCTCTATCTGTTGGGTTATCCCAGCTTACTGGTGTGTTGCACTTTCTTCCATACAGTTCCTCAAATGGGCTCATCTTTAGAGATGCTTGGTACCCATTGTTGTAAGAAAACTCTACCAAGTGTAGTTAGTCTTCCAATTTTGATGGTTTATCCATCACATACATACTCAAAATATCTTCAATCACTTGATTCACCCTCTCTGTTTTTCCATCTGATTATGGATGATAAGTTGTGCTAAAATTCAAATTTGTTCCAAATCCATTAAATAATCCTTTCCAAAATTTTAAGGTAAATTTTGGATCTCTGTCAGACACAATTGTCTTTGGTATTCCATGTAATCTGGAAATTTCCTTCATATAAACATAAAAATGTTGGCTTCCTTGTGAGTGAGTTTAACTGGAACAAAATGGGCAGCTTTAGCAAGCTTATCCACCACTGCCATGATATAATCATGTTGTTTGTTTGTTTTGGGAAGTTTGGTGATGAAATCCATTGTTACAACTTCCCACTTCCACTTAAGTATGGGTAATGGCTGTAGCAAACCAGTTGGGTGTCTATGCTTAGCCTTTACTTTTTGACATTCCAAACATTTGGCAATAAAATCAACAATCTCTTTCTTCATGCCTGGCCAATAATATTGGCTTTTGACAGCTGCAATAGTTTTCTAATATCTTGGGTGCCCATCATAAGGCACATTATGCATTTCTTTCAATATCATATTTTTCAATTCATTAGAATTTAGTACATAAATTATTCCCCTGTACATGAGAATTTCCCCACTATCTAGTTTGTAATCTTCAAATTTCTGTTGCAAAATACCCTACTGTAATTTTTCCACTAATTCCTTGTAATGAAAATCTGATTTGGCAGCCTCTATAATTATGTCTTTCAAATCTGATTGGTACATGCTAATGGCTATAGCATGCAATTCATGCACTCTTCTATTGAGTGCATCAACCACTTTGTTCTCTTTCCCCTTGATATGCTTTATATCAAAGTCATATTTACTTAGAAATTCTAACCATTTGGTTTTCCTAGCTTTTAGAGTTGGCTGATCAAATAAATATTTCAGACCATTGTGGTATGTCCTCATCTCAAACCTTTTCCCCATGAGGTAGTGTCTCCATTTCCTCAAGGCATGCACTATGGCTACCAACTCCAAATCATGAGTGGCATAGCATCTTTCATGCTCCTTTAACTTCCTTGATTCATAACATATAACAAACCAATTCTGAGTGAGGACTCAACCAAGTCCCTCTTTACATGCATATGTGCATACAATGAAGTCTTCATTTGGGTCTGCAATCCTTAGTATTTGAGCACTTGTTAATAATTGTTTCAAGTGTTGGAAACTCTTTTCACAATCCAATGTCCATTGAAACTTCACACCCTTCTTTTGTAAGGAAGTGATTGGGTGTGCAATCATTGAAAATCCTTCAATAAATCTCCTATAGTATCCTGGAAGGCCCATGAATGATCTAACCTCTGTCACATTCTTTAGCACTGACCATTCTCTAATTGATTCTATCTTCTCAGGATCCACTGCAATCCCCTCCTTTGAAGTGATATCTTCCTCTTTAATCCTTACCTGATGGTATCCTGACTTGATATCTATCTTTGAAAATATCTTTGCATCCTTCAATTGATAAAAAAGATCATCAATCCTTGGTAGAGGATACTTGTTCTTAACAGTCACTTTATTCAACTATCTGAAATCAATGCAGAATATTAATGTTCCATCTTTCTTCTTCACAAACAATAATAAGGCACCCCAAGGTGACACACTTAGGTGTATATACCCCTTCTTCGGAATTTCTTCAAGTTGCATTTGCAACTCCTTCATCTCTGGTGTACTTATCCTGTAAGGAGTCTTTGACACTGGAGCTTCTCCAGGCATTAAATATATAGAGAAATCATTATCTCTCTTTGGGGGTAGTCCTGGTACCTCCTTGAACACATATTCAAATTCTTTCAGGACTTCATAATATTCCGAATTAGGAACTTTATATTTAGGTGTCTCTTCCATATGTGCTGCAAATATTTGACATCCTTTTTTGTAACCTTTCTTCAGCTGCAATGCTGAAATTTCTCTGATGGTTACTACCCTGGTAATTTCCTACACTTTCCTTAGTTTCCCTTCCTCATCCAAGAATGTAAATGCTTTGTTATAACAGTCTAGGATGGCATGATTCTGGTCCAACCAATCTATCCCAATTAGACAAGCATAGGAACCTAAAGGAAAGACGTTCAAGTTTGCCCTGGTGTTTAGTCCATTCCTGTCCATAATACATGACTTAACCATCTCATTAGATTTTCTTTTGGCTCTGGTAGCCAGCTGCACCAACCAAGATTTTCCATACTTCCTTCTTGGAAACTGAAAACTTTCCACCATCTTAGGATCTATATAACTATGACTAGCTCCTGAATCAATTAAATTAGCAATGGTTTGGTTGTTAATCATACCTTCCACTTCAATAATATGTGACTAATACTCTGCTTTCTTGTTGTCCAGGGCTGCATAGATCCTTGGCATATTTCTGCCCATGTCCTCCACTGTTTCATCTTGTTGTACATTGTGAATGTCGGGCCACGCTACACTAGAGAACTCTTATTATTCTCTTTGCGGAACATACTGTAACATAACCAACATCCAACTGAGCTACGCCACATAAATTTTTCGAATTGCATTCAATTAAAACATACACACATAGAACTCTTGCGGAAGAATTATATATAAAACGTAAACATAGAAATATAGTTGTAAATACACAGATTCACACGGAAATAATAGTAAACATATACAAAAAATACCCATAAATATATAGACAATCATAACCACACATAAGATAAACCCATAAAAATACACATGCAAATAACAATGCAACATCTAATTTATCACACAATTGGCACTTATCTTGGTAAGAATTTCACCAACTGTGTGCAGACCTTCCACGAACCTCCCAACCTTATACCACACTATTCATCACTCTCAACAGTGAGTCACCCCCGAGCTGGGACTAAACTCCACTCGGGTAAAGGGATTCCTAGTCAGGCTAAAGGCTCATAGACAGGAGGAGAGACTCTGTCTTAGGTGCCAACTCAAACTAACAGCCTACAGTTCCTCATTCCCCACATGCCTCCCGCACCCCAGGAAGTGTTCCCCTTCTCTGCTCAACAGTCCTTCGGTTTCCCCACTTCCTTTCCAGGGCATCAACAACAGGTCAGACAAGAAGTCTTAGGGAATTGTAGATACAGTTCAACATCTTCAGGAAATCAATCCCCAACAATTCTCTCACCCAGAGAATTTCTCATGGGCCTAACAACCTGCCTCTTCAATATCCCACGAGCCTGACAACCCACTTATTTATTCCATCTCCCAAGATAACCAGCTACCCGAACACAAAATGGATATGGATACAGGTTCATGTATAATCATGAAGATATGAAAGATAGCTCAATGGGTGTGTGCATGCTCATGGATGATTGACTGGATGATTGAATGATGGAAGGAATGATGGGAAGCCTCCAGAAAATATCTAAGTCCAAACAATATCTGTGCATGTCCCCAACTTGACACTTGTCATGTTGGGATCTACTTTGGCCCACTTGTACCGAACTTTAGCACTTAGGATAAAATAATTATCCATACTTTATTATTTAAGAAATATTAATATAATATTCCTTTTTGGATTAAGCTCCCTAGCTCAACCCTTTTCCTTAAATCTTAGGCCCCTCCCTTTCCCTAACTAGTGGATTTTAGTCCCCCATATATTTTATCGTGGTCGGTTTGAATGCAATAATGTATTTTATATTAATTATGAGACATATAAAAAAATAGATGCACTGGCCTTTAACGTCCCCAAAGAGAGATATTGATTTCTTTATAAATTTAATGCCTGGAGCAACTCCAATGTCAAAGGCTCCTTACAGGATGAGTACACCAGAGCTAAAGGAGTTGTAAATCAAACTTGAAGAACTTCTGAAGAAGGGGTATATACGCCCAAGTGTGTCACCTTGGGGTTCCCCAGTCTTCTTTGTGAAGAAGAAAGATGGAACATTAAGATTGTGCATTGATTTTAGACAGTTGAATAAAGTGACTGTTAAGAACAAGTATCCTCTTCCAAGTATTGATGATATTTTTGATCAATTGAATGATGCAAATATATTTTCAAAGATAGATATTAGGTCAAGATACCATTAGGTAAGGTAGGAATATATCAGAAAGACCACCTTCAGGACAAGGTATGGTCATTATGAGTTAACAATGGTGCCATTTGGGTTGTCAAATGCACCAGCTGTTTTCATGTTCTTAATGAATGGTGTTTTCCGAGAATATTTAGACAAGTTTTTCATTGTATTTTTGGTTGACATTCTTATATATTCAAAGTCAAAAGAAGAGCATGAGCATCATTTGAAAATGGTGTTGAAAGTATTAATGGAGCATCAGTTGTATGCCAAATTGAGCAAGTGCTCATTTTATCAGAAGCAAATTCACTATTTGGGACATATCATTTCAAAGGAGGGGATTGCAGTGGATCCTGAGAAGATAGAATCCATTATAGAATGGCTAGCGCCAAATAATGTGACAGAGGTTAGATCATTCATGGGCCTTGTAGAATACTACATGAGATTTATTGAAGGATTTTCAAAGATTGCACACCCAATAACTTCCTTACAAAAGAAGTGTGTGAAGTTTCAGTGGACATTGGATTGTGAAAAGAGTTTCAAACACTTGAAACAATTATTAACAAGTTCTCCAATACTAAGGATTGCAGACCCAAATGAATACTTCATTGTATGCACAAATGCATGTAAAGAGAGACTTGGTGGAGTCCTCACTCAAAATGGGTTTGTTATATGTTATGAATCAAGGAAGTTAAAGTAGCATGAAAGACACTATGCCACTCATGACTTGGAGTTGGCAGCCATAGTGCATGCCTTGAGAAAATGGAGACACTACCTCATGGGGAAACGGTTTGAGCTGAGGACAGACCACAATGGTCTGAAATATTTATTTGATCAGCCAACTCTAAATGCTAGGAAAACCAAATGGTTAGAATTTCTAAGTGAATATAACTTTGATATAAAGCATATCAAGAGGAAAGAGAACAAAGTGGTTGATGCACTCAACAGAAGAGTGCATGAATTGCATGCTACATTCATTATCATGTACCAATCAGATTTGAAAGACATAATTATAGAGGCTGCCAAATCAGATTTGCATTACAAAGAATTAGTGGCAAAATTACAACATGGTATTTTGCAATAGAAAATTGAAGATTACAAGCTAGATAATGAGGAAATTATCATGTACAAGGAAAAATTTATTTACCAAATTCTATTGAATTGAAAAATATGATATTGAGAGAAATGGATAATGTGCCTTATGCTGGGCATCTAGGATATCAAAAAACTATTGCAGTTGTCAAAAGCCAATATTATTGGCCAGACATGAAGAAAGAGGTTGCTGATTTTATTGCCAGATGTTTGGAATGTCAAAAAGTAAAGGTTGAGCATAGACACCCAGCTGGTTTTCTACAACCATTACCCATACCTGAGTGGAAGTGGGAAGTTGTAACAATAGATTTCATCACCAAACTACCCAGAATAAATAAGCAACATGATTATATCATGGTAGTGGTGGATAAGCTTACTAAAGCTTCCCATTTTGTTCCAGTTAAGCTCACTCACAAGGCATCCAACATTGTTGATGTTTAAATGAAGGAAATTGCCAGATTACATGGCATACCAAAGACAATTGTGTCTGACAGAGATCCAAAATTTATCTCAAAATTTTGGAAAGGATTATTTAATGGATTTGGAACAAATTTGAATTTTAGCACAACTTATCATGCAGAATCAGATGAACAAACAGAGAGGGTGAATCAAGTGATTGAAGATATGTTGAGGATGTACATGATGGATAAACCATCAAAATGGGAAGACTACCTACACTTGGTAGAGTTTTCTTACAACAATGGGTACCAAGCATATCTAAATATGAGCCCATTTGAGGCACTGTATGGCAGGAAGTGAAACATATCGGTAAGATGGGATAACCTAGCAGATAGAGTAGTGGTTGGACCAGAATTAATCAGAGAAATGGAGGAGAAAATGATAAAAATAAAGAAAAATTTAAAGGTTTCCCAAGATAGGAAGAAAATCTATGTTTATAAGGGAAGAAATCACAGGGAATTTAAAGTGGGTGATCATGTATTCTTGAAAGTGAAATCCAACAGAAGTTCCTTGAAGTTGGAAAATTGTTCAAAGTTGGCAGATCGTTATTGTGGGTCGTTTGAAATCATAGAGAGGATTGGTCCAGTAGATTATATGATTGCATTGCCTGCATCTATGTCTGTTCATAATGTATTCCATGTATCATTGCTAAAGAAATATATACCTGATGCTAATCATGTTATTGATTGGAATGCGATTCAGGTGGAGTAAGAAGTCGCTTTCAGAGTGCATCTGGTACGCATTATGGACCAAAAAATCAAACAAATCTGGAATCAATCCATAGGGTTTGTAAAGGTCCAATCGACCTGGTATGGTCTTGAGGACGCTACTTGGGAGAATGAGGATGTAATGCAGGAAGAATACCCACATTGTTTTGAGGATTTTTGAAGTTTTGTTGTATATGGGTACATGATGCACTGAGGACAATGCATAAATAAGGGGAGGGGATTGTAATATCCCTAAGGCCGAACCCAAATGTCATGTAAATGGAAATTTACTTAAGCTGATGAATAGTTTGATATCATTTTTGTATGCACATTTCATGGCATAGTGTGTGCATGTCCTGCACAGTGAAATGATGAAGTGTGGACATACCAGGATACTGTGTGCAACATCTTAAGTGTGCATGATTGTGAGGCCAGTGAGACTTTGTGTATATGATGTGTTTTATAGGCTGGTGAGCCAGTTATTATAATCTAGGATGCTTATGTTTGGATTAGGCCAGAGAGCCTAGATGTTAAAGGCCAATGCGCTTATTTGTGTATATCTCTCATAATTAATATAAAATACATCATTGCGCATAAATCGACCACGATAAAAGAGATGGGGGAATAAACTCCACTGGTTAGGGAAAGGGAGGGGCCTAAGAGTTAAGGAAAAGGGTTGAGCTAGGGAGCTTAAGCTGAAAAGGAATATTATATTAATATTTCTTAAATCATAAAGTATGGATAATTATTTTATCCAAAGTGCTAAAGTTGGGTAGAAGTGGGCCAAAGTAGCTCCCAACATGACAAGTATCAAGTTGGGGACATGAAAACATATTTTTTGGACTTAGATATTTTACGTAGGCTTCCCATCATTCCTTCCATCATTCAGTCATCTAGTCAATCATCCATGAGCATGCACACACCCATTGATCTATCTTTCATATCTTCATGACTGTACCTGAACATGTATCCATAGTCATTTTGTGTTGGTGTATTTGGTTAGCTTGGGAGATGGACTGAAGAAGTGGGCTATCAAGCCCGTGGGATATTGAAGAGGCATTTTTTCAGGACTGTGAGAAATTCTCTGGGTGAGATAATTGTTGGGAATTGATTTCCTGAAGGTGCTAAACTACAACTATAGTTCACTGAGACTTCCTGTCTGGCCTATTGCTGAAGCCTGGAAAGGAAGTGGGGAAGTTGAAGGATTGTTGAGCAGAGAAGGGGCACACTTCTTGGGTGGGACAGGCAAGTCGAGAATGAGGGACTGTAGGTTGTTAATTTGAGTTGGCACGTGAGACAAAGTCTTTCCTTCTTTCTATGAGCCTTTAGCCTGGTTAGGAATCCCTTTACCCGAGTGGAGTTTAGTCCCAGCTCGGGGGTGACTCACTGTTGAGAGTGATGAACAATGTGGTCTAAGGATGGGAGGTTCATGGAAGGTCTACATGAAGTTGGTGACAGGATTACTAAGATAAGTTCCAATTGTGTGATAAATTAGATGTTGCATTGTTATTTACATGTGTATTTTCATGGGTTTATCTTATTTGTGGTTATGACTATCGATATATTTATGGGTTTTTCTCATATATGTTGCGTGTATATGTTTACTATTATTTCCATGTGAATCCGTGTATTTACAGATGTATTTGTATGTTTACGTTTTATATATAATTCTTTCACAATAGTTCTATGTTTGTGTGTTTTAATTGCATGCAATTCGAAAAATTTATGTGGCATAACTCAGTTGGATGCTCGGTATGTTACAATATGTTCTGCAGAGAGAATAGTAAGAGTTCTCTGGCGTAGCATGGCCCGTCATGGCTGGCCAAGGACGTTACAAATTTATCTGATACAAATTTGTAATGTCCTCGACCATCCATGCCGGGCCATGCTACGCCAAAGAACTCTTACTGTTCTCTCTGCAGAACATACTGTAACATACCCAACATCCAACTGAGCCATGCCACATAAATTTTTCAAACTGCATGCAATTAAAACATACACACACAGAACTCTTGCAAGAGAATTATATATAAAATGTAAACATACAAATACATTTGTAAATATAGAGATTCACACGGAAATAAAAGTAAACATATACAGGAAATGCCCATAAATATACAAAAAATCATAACCACACATAAGATAAAACCATAATAATAACCACATAAATAACAATGCAAAATCTAATTTATCACACAATTGGCACTTATCTTGGTAAGAATGTCATCAACTGCGTGCAGACCTTCCATGAACCTCCCAGCCTTAGACCACACTGTTCATCGCTCTCAATAGTGAGTCACCCCCGAGCTGGGACTAAACTCCACCCGGGTAAAGGGATTCCTAGCCAGGCTAAAGGCTCATAGACAATAGGAAAGACTTTGTCTCAGGTGCCAACTCAAACTAACATCCTACAATCCCTCATTCCCCACATGTCTGTCCCACCCCAGGAAGTGTGCCCCTTCATTGCTCAACAGTCCTTTGGCTGCCCCACTTCCCTTCTAGGGCTTCAACAACAGGCTAGACAAGAAGTCTTAGAGCACTGTAGTTACAGTTCAGGACCTTCAAGAAATAAATCCCCAACAATTACCTCACCCATAGAATTGATCACGGGCCTGACAAGCTGCCTCTTCAATATCCCACGGGCTTGAAAACCCACTACTTCAGTCCATCTCCCAAGCTAACCAGCTACACAAACACAAAATGGCTATGGATACAGGTTCAGGTACAGTCATGAAGATACGAAAGATAGTTCAATGGATGTGTGCATGCTCATGGATAATTGATTGGATGACTGAATGATGGAAGGAATGATGGGAAGCCTCCGGAAAAGATCTATGTCCAAACAATATGTATGCATGTCCCCAACTCGACACTTGTCATGTTGGGAGCTACTTTGTCCCACTTGTACCCAACTTTAGCAATTAGGATAAAATAATCATCCATACATTATGATTTAAGAAATATTAATATAATATTCATTTTTGGCTTAATCTCCCTAGCTTAACCCTTTTCCTTAACTCTTAGGCCCCTCCCTTTCCCTAACCAGTGGATTTTAGTCCCCCATCTCTTTTATCATGGTCATTCTGCATGCAACAATGTATTTTATATTAATTATGAGACATATACAAAAATAGGCACAGTGGACTTTAACATTTAGGCTCTCTAGCCTAATCCAAACATAAGCATCCTAGATTATAATAACTAGCTTACCAGCCTATAAAACATAGCATATACACAAAGGCTCACTGGCCTCACAATCGCGCACACTTAAGTTGCTTCGTGCGGTATCCTAGAATGTCCACCCTTCATCATTTCACTACATAGTACATGCACGCACTATGCCATGAAATGTGCATACAAAAATGATATCAAATATCTCACCAGCTTAAGTACATTTTTGTTTACATTACATTTGGGTTCGGCCTTAGGGATATTACACATATAGCTCTTCCTGCTTCATGCCATATCTCTGTAAGATATCCTTTGAAGCATCCTCCATGAATTTKCGGACTAGAATGAAATCATCCTCCATGACTGTGGCCTCTAACTGAGGATTTCTAGCATTCGTCTTCTTTTTTTATGAAGTTTTTTGCGGTGAACCCTTCCTCTTTTGCAGTGTTTTAGTAGGGGGATCTTTCAGTGSTGTTGATCTGGATTATCTTTGGCATGAAATGAGAGTGRATATATAATAAATAAATGCACAGAGATATCATGGATATCCAATAATATAACAGAAATGTATCAAAGATGCAATTATAAACACAGAGATATAGTAATACATGATTTCTATTAATGAAATAAATGTACAGAGACTATAAAAATACAGATTGAAAGACTCGCTAGAATGGTGGCGGCTTATCTCTGAGAAGAGATGTGACAACTGTGCTCATTCACAAGAAGGTGATTAAAATGAGGCTCTAAAGGTGTTTTTACAATAAATTAAAATTCCAAAAACCTTAGACATCCAAAAACCTAACCCTAGGGGATGAAGCGCTAAAAGTCATGTGGGCCCCGTTTGGGTAGGTTAGTACATCAATTTCACGGGGTCGTAACTTTTGCATACGATATTCGTTTTAGGCGTATGATAGCCCGTTGGAAAGGTATCATTGAGGAGATTCATTTTGGGGGCTCAATTATGAATTTATTTATCATTGAGATGCTTTATCGTGAAAAACCTTCATTTAGTCCCTCAAAGTAGCCCCGAAAGTTAAAACTGCTAAAATTGTAAATTTCCAAAATTGCCAAAAAAATGTTTTGAGCCAGTTGGAAAAGGTGGGTGGCCACCGATATCTACCTAGATCGATCCTCCCTCCTTAGGAATAAATTGTCTCCATTGCGTTGAGTTCCCGGGTGAGAGGGAAAATCGTTTGTTGAATCTGCATTTTGGTGAGCTGCTTGCCTTACTAGAGATGTCGCGATGCTCATTTTGTGGAAGTCTGTCACGAACCTGTTCAGGTTGAGGCTATTCAAAACATTGAGATACATGAGAGGACAGTGTCTAGAAGGAATATTTTCACTTTGCTACAACCTTTTTGACCTGCTTTTGTTGGATATAAGGTGCTTGGGGCGAGGCTGTAGCGGTTGTAGTGTCCTTATGTTCCCCTTTTGAGTAGAGTGTGAAGAAGTTGTATTTTACAGTATCAGATACTAACTTGCAACACTATTTAGGTGGAACTATAGTCAGAACTACCTCTGGTATTATGTAGATATGACCTCCCAAAGTAACAATGACACTATGGGTCGAGACTCATAAATAACATGGCACTTTCACATATATGGCTGGCCCAAGAGAACATCACAAAAATCCAGTGGGGAAACATCACATAATAACTCATCCTTGAAGGGATAGATGTCATATGACAATCGACATTGTTGGTTGACATGAAGATCTCGTCCTTGGTGAATCCACTCGATGTTGTATGGTTGTGGGTGTGGTGTTGTGGACAATCCCAAATGTTTGACAACCTCTACTGAGATGAGGTTCTTTTGGCTTCTGCTATAAACAATAAAATGCAGTGGGGTCCCCTTCATCCACATCTGTGAATGAAAAAGGTGCTCCCCCTATTCAGGATCTGTTGGTCCTTCTGTTTTAATTGTTGTGGTTGTGACAATAGAAGTGGGGTCTACGTCGATGATCTGTCTTTTACCAATATTTTCTTAATCAAATTCTGAATCAACATTTTGCTCCTTATCTTTGATCTCGACCACCAATGACTATTTTGAGCGACATTCATCGGTGTTGTGCCAGGGTCTTTTGCAGAAATCACACCATTTTTCAATTTCCTTCTTCGTCTTCCCATGACCATTCTTTTCCTATGGCCTGGACTAGTTTTCGGTAGACTATTTGTTAGGGCTGTCTTTGTCATACTTTGGTTGTTGTGGATTTGCTGACCCAAACTCCCGTTTTTTCTGGTGCTTAAATTTTTGCTCGATTTTAACAACATATCGATAAGAAACACTGAGTGATGAGATATCCAGAAAATCCATTTTAGTTTTGATGTATCTGTGTAGAGCCCCATGGTATTTCAGAGCCAAATGTCGTTTGGAGTCTTTGATACCCAGCTTGGTGTGCAAGGTATGGAAGGTATTGGTGAAATCCAAAAATTATTGGCCCCTCTCTTGTTGCAGTGTGGTCCATATCATGTACTAGTCCTCATAGTTGCCAACAAGGTAATACTGTTCCTTTACCCCATCCAAAAAAAAATCGCAAGTGGGCTTGGCCCCATATATTCCAGACTCAACAGATTGGCTCGCCCAAAGGAGGAGGAGGAGGAGAAGACCAAGAAGATGGATAGGGAGGAGGGGATGAAGAAAAAAAGTAAGAAGTAAAATCTACACCTGATCCAGGTGGATATCGGTGCACACCCACCTTTTCCAATTGGCTCAAAATAAGTTTTTGGCAATTTTGACAATTTACTATTTTTAGCAGTTTTAAATTCTGGGGCTACTTTGAGGGCCTAAGTGAAGGTTTTTTGAGATAGAGATTCTCAATGATATTTGAATGAATAATTGATCCCCCAAAATGAATCTCCTCAATGATACCTTTCCAACAGGCTATCATACACCTAAAATGGAGATCGTATGCAAAAGCTACGACCCCGAGAAGTTGATGTACTAACTTACCCAAACAGGGCCCACGTGACTTTTGGAGCTTCATCTCCTAGGGTTAGGTTTTTTGGTGTCTAAGGGTTTTGGAATTCTAGTTTATTATAAAAATTCCTTAAGAACCTCATTGTAATCACCTTCTTGTGAATGAATGGTGTCGTCACATCTCTTCTTAGAGATAAGCCGCAACCATTCTAGTGAGTCTTTCACTCTATACTTTTACAGTCTCTGTACACTTATTTCATTAATAGAAATAGTGTATTACTGTATATTTGTGTTTATGGTTTCATATCTAACACATTTTTGTTATATTATTGGATATCCATGATATCTCTGTGCATTTATTTATTATATCTCCACTCTCATTTTGTGTCGAAAATAATTTGGATCAGTGGTATCAGAGTAGGTTGCTCTTGATCATTTTTTTCAATGCATGTCCCCGATGAGGTTCAATTATAGAAATTTGGGTCTCGATCTTGTCTCTATTGAATAAAATCACTCTCGCACACCCAAGAAACCCTCCATGGTAGAAGAAAATAAAAACGACGGAGAAGATGATCCTATAAATCTGTTGCTTGAGCAAGGTCTCATGCGACAGAGGAACGAAATGATGGAGAATGTTTCCCACATCCTTCAATGCCTGCTAATAGAAATAGGTGCATATTCATCAAAAAAACACTTTGGAAGAACCTCTCCTTTCAAGGTATGGGTTAATTTTGATATTCCCATATTTGAAGGTCAGATAGATGTGGATGCCATAGACAAATGGTTAAATCTACTAGATGGTTATTTCTTTGTTCACCATTTTTTCGACAGGGAAAGATATTGGTGAACTCCAAAACTTCTTGGCCCCTCTCTTCCCACAGTGTGGTCCATCTCATGTACTGGTCCATCTCATGTATTGGTCCTCATAGTTTCCAATAGGGTAATACTATTCCTTTACCCCATCCAAAAAAAAATCCCAAGTGGGCTCGGCCCCATATATTCCAGACTCATCTTATTGTTGGGAATTGATTTCCTGAAGGTGATAAACTAAAACTACAGTTCTCTGAGACTTCCTGTCCGGCCTGTTGTTGAAGCCTGGAAAGGAAGTGGGGAAGTCGAAGGACTGTTGAGCAGAGAAGGGGAACACTTCCTGGGTGGGACAGGAAAGTGGGGAATGAGGGACTGTAGGTTGTTAATTTGATTTGGCACGTGAGACAAAGTCTTTCCTACTGTCTATGAGCCTTTAGCCTGGTTAGGAATCCCTTTACCTGGGTGGAGTTTATTCCTAGCTCGGGGATGACTCACTCTTGAGAGTAATGAACAGTGTGGTCTAAGGATGGGAGATTCATGGAAGGTATGCATGCAGTTGGTGATAGGCTTACCAAGATAAGTTCCAACTGTGTGATAAATTAGATGTTGCATTGTTATTTACATGTGTATTTTCATGGGTTTATCTTGTGTGTGGTTATGATTGTCAGTATATTTATGGGTATTTCCTATATATGCTACATGTATATGTTTATTTTTATTTCCATGTGAATCCATGTATTTACAGATGTATTTGTATGTTTATGTTTTATATATAATTCTTTCACAATAGTTCTGTGTGTCTATGTTTTAATTGCTTGCAGTTCAAAAAACTTATGTGGCATAGATCAGTTGGATGTTGGGTATGTTACAATATGTTCTGCAGAGAGAATAGTAAGAGTTCTATGGAATAGTGTGGCCTGGCATGGATGGCCGGGGAGGTTATAAATTTCTCTCATACAAATTTGTAACATCCCCGACCATCAATGTTGGGCCATGCTATGCCAGAAAACTCTTATTGTTCTCTCTGTAGAACATACAGTAACATACCCAGCATCCAACTGAACCATGCCACATAAATTTTTCAAACTGCATGCAATTAAAACATACACACAAAGAACTCTTGTGGAAGCATTATATATAAAACGTAAACACACAAATACATATGTAAATACACAGATTCACACGGAAATAAAAGTAAACATATACATGCAACATATATAGGAAATACCCATAAATATATAGACAGTCATAACCACACATAAGATAAACCCATAAAAATAAGCACGTAAATACTAATGCAACATCTAATTTATCACACAATTGGCACTTATCTTGGTAATAATTTCATCAAATCCATGGAGACCTTCCACGAACCTCCCAGCCTTAGACCACACTATTCATCGCTCTCAATAGTGAGTCACCCCCGAACTGGGACTAAACTCCACCCGGGTAAAGGGATTCCTAATGAGGCTAAAGGCTCATAGACAACAAGAAAGACTTTGTCTTAGGTGCCAACTCAAACTAACAGCCTACAGTCCCTCATTCCCCACATGTTTGTCCCACCCTGGGAAGTGTGCCCCTTCTCTGATCAACATTCCTTCGACTGCCCCACTTCCCTTCCAGGGATTCATCAAAAGGCCAGATAGGAAGTCTTAGAGCATTGTAGCTACAATTCAGCACCTTCAGGAGATCAATCCCCAACAATTATATCACCCATAGAATTGATCACGAGCCTAAAAATATGCCTCTTCAATATCCCATGGGCCTAACAACCCGCTACTTCAGTCCATCTCCCAATCTAACCAACTACAAAAACACAAAATGGCTATGGATACAGGTTCAGGTACAATCATGAAGATACAAAAGATATCTCAATGGGTGTGTGCATGCTCATGGATGATTGACTGGATGACTGAATGATGGAAGGAATGATGGGAAGCCTCCAGAAAATATCTAAGTCCAAACAATATGTATTCATGTCCCAAACTTGACACTTGTCATGTTGGGAGCTACTTTGGCCCACTTGTACCCAACTTTAGCACTTAGGATAAAATAATTATCCATACATCATGATTTAAGAAATATTAATATAATATTCATTTTTGGCTTAAGCTCCCTAGCTCAACCCTTTTCCTTAACTCTTAGGCCCCTCCCTTTCCCTAACCAGTGGATTTTAGTCCCCCATCTCTTTTATTATGGTCAGTCTACGCACTGCGATGTATTTTATATTAATTATGAGACATATACAAAAATAGGCACGGTGGACTTTAACATCTAGGCTCTCTGGCCTAATCCAAACATAAGCATCCTAGATTATAATAACTAACTCACTAGCCTATAAAACATAGCATATGCACAAAGGCTTGCTGGCCTCACAATCGCGCACACTTAAGTTGTTGCGCGTGGTATCTTGGAATGTCCACCCTTCGTCGTTTCACTGCAAAGTACATGCATGCACTATGCTATGAAATGTGCATACAAAAATGATATCAAACAACTCACCAGATTAAGTACATTTTTGTTTACATTACATTTGGGTTCAACCTTAGGGATATTACACATATAACTCTTCCTGCTTCGCTCCATATCTCTGTAGGATGTCCTCTGAAGCATCCTCCATGGCTCCATGGACTAGACTGATATCATCCTCCATGAGCGTGTCCTCTAACTGAGGCTTTCTAGTGTGTGTATTATTTTTTGATGAAGGTTTTTGCAGCGAACCTTTCCTCTTTTGCAGTGTTTCAGTAGGGGGATCTTTCAGTGGTGTTGATCTGGATTATTTTCGGCACGAAATGAGAGAGGATATATATTAAAGAAATGCATGGAGATATTGTGGATATCCAATAATATAACAAAAATGTATCATATATGCAATTATAAACACAGATATACAATAATAGAGGATTTCTATTAATGAAATAAATATACAGAGACTATAAAAATACAGATTGAAAGACTCGCTAGAATGGTGGCGACTTATCTCTAAGAAGAGATGTGACGACTATGCTCATTCGCAAGAAGGTGATTACAATGAGGCTATTAAGGAATTTTTACAATAAACTAGAATGACAAAAACCTTAGACATCCAAAAGCCTAACCCTAGGATATGAAGTGCCAAAAGTCATGTGGGCCCTGTTTGGGTAAGTTAGCACATCAATTTCCCGGGGATGTAACTTTTGCATACGATCTCCATTTTAGGCATATGATAGCCCGTTGGAAAGGTATCATCGAGGAGATTCATTTTGGGGGCTCAATTATGAATTTTTTTTATAATTGATATGATCGATCATGAAAAAACTTCATTTATGCCCTCAAAGTAGCCCCAGAAGTTAAAACTGCTAAAATAGTAAATTGCGAAAATTGCCAAAAAACTATTTTGAGATAGTTGGAAAAGGTGGGTGTCCAATGATATCAACCTAGATCAATCCTCCATCCATAGGAATAAATTGTCTCCATTGCATTGAGTTCCTATAGGAGAGGGAAAACTGTTTGTTGAATCTCCATCTTGGTGAGCTGCTTGCCTTGCAAGAGACGTCGCGCTACTCAGTTTGTGGAAGTTTGTCATGAACCTATTGAGGTTGAGGTTGTTAAAAAAGTTGAGATACATGAGAGGACAGTGTGTAGAAGGAGTCTTTGTGGTTTGCTACAACCTTGTCGACCTACTTTTTTTGGATAGAAGGTGCTTGGGGAGAGGCTGTAGCAGTTGCAGTGTCCGTATGTTCCCATTTTGAACAGAGTGTGAAGAAGCTTTATTTTGCAGTATCATATACTACCTTGCAACACTATTTAGGTGGAACAATAGTCAGAACTACCTCTAGTATTCTGTAGAGATGACCCCCCAAAGTAACAATGACACTACGGGTCAAGACTCATAAATAGCATGGCACTTCCACATATATGGCTGGCCCAAGAGAAAATCACAGACATCCAATGGGGAAACATCACATAATACCTCATCCTTGAAGGTATAGATGTTTTATGACAATCGACATTGTTGGTTGACACGAAGATCTCGTCCTTTGCGAAGCCACCTGATGTTGTATGGTTTCAGGTGTGGTGTTGTCAAAAATCCAAAATGTTTGATGACCTCTGCTGAGATGAGGTTCTTTTGGCTTCTGTTATCAATAATAAAATGCAGCAGGGTCCCCTTCACCCACATCTGTGAATGAAAAAGGAGCTCCCCCTATTCAGGATCTGTTGGTTCTTCTGGTTGAATTGTTATGGTTTTGACAATAACAGTGGGGTCTGCATCGATGATCTGTCTTTTACTAATATTTTCATAATCAGATTCTAAATTAGGGTTTGGCTCTTTATTTTTGATCTCGGCCACCAATGACTATTTTGAGTAACATTCATTGGTGTTGTGCCATGGTATTTTGTGGAAATCTCACCATTTTCCGGTTTCCTTCTTTGTCTTCCCATGACCCTTCTTTTCCTGTGGCTTGGACTAGTTTTCGGGATACTATTTGTTAGGGTTGTCTTTGTCATACTTTGGTTGTTATGGATTTTCATACCCGAACTCCCGTTTGTTCTAGTGCTTAAATTTATTCTTGATTTTAACAACATATCAATAAGCAGAACCAAGTGATGACATATCCAGAAAATCCCTTTTAGTTTTGATGTATCTGTGTAGAGCCCCATGGTATTTCAAAACCAAATTTCGTTCGGAGTCTTTGATACCCAACTTGGTGTGCAAGGTATGGAAGGTATTGGTAAACTCCAAAACTTCTTGGCCCCTCTCTTGCCGCAGTGTGGTCCATCTCATGTACTGGTCCTCATATTTGCCAACAGGGTAATACTATTCCTTTACCCCATCCAAAAACAAATCCCAAGTGGGCTCGGCCCCAGTAGAGTCACCAATCTGTTGCGTCTCTTTTGTCACCTGAATGAGAAAAACATAGGTGCTTACAAGCCTAGTTGGGTTAACTAGGCAAGACAACAGTAAAGGAAAGGGTTAGAAGAATAGAGCATAAAAGACTAAGCTAAGAATTAAACTAGGAATGATAAAAACAATTAAACTATAGTGCATAAGGACATAAGAACAAGAGACAAACAAGACTCATGTCAATAATGGAAAGGATTGTATTAGTGAAAATAAAGAACCAAAGAGAAAGGGAGACTTTGGGTCCCTTCTTCCTCCAAGGGAGGGCTCTTTGACCCCCAAATATTGAGTTCTTCTTACAAATGAGTAACTAGAATGAAATGGTGAAGAGAATCCAAAGCACATTCACTCTAGAGGTGATATGAATGGCTAAGTGCAATGGTGCTAGCATACTCTTGATGAGGAAAGAGGGTCCTCCAAGAGAATATTAGTAGCATAACAATACAAATGAATTCCTTGAAATGTAGTGCACCCATGGCCTCTTTTTATAGCATAACTTTGAGGTATTATTCAACCATCTTTTAGTGTGAACAAGGGGTTGTTTAGGGAACCTTTAGTTCTTTGACCAGCCACCTAGCTGGATTCAGCCGAGATTTGGATTTCAAATCAACTTGGAAGCTAAACTAGAAGTGGGTGGGAGGCCGACCAATATCATAAATGCATTGTTCTGAGGTGTGCATGGCTCTTTACAGCCACAGTCGTGCATCGGGTGCATGTGTATTTTTACGGCGTTTTCGACTAGTGCACGTGTGCATGCTTCCTGTATATCCTTAGCGCATGTTGATTTTGTAGCTGGTTGTATAGTTTTGGACCTTTTGGAAATGTGTTTTTGGTCATTTTTGGTCCATGGGTGAACTAATAGTTGTTTGAAGATGTTGGATTCCTATAACCATTTGTGGACGAAATTTCAGTGATAACACATTGTCCTCCTCATCGGTCTCTATATTTTGGACATCTTCCTACTTCTTCTTCTTCTTCATCCTGTTGGAATGTCTGGCATGATCGACCTAGGTGACCAGGGGGCTTTGTATGATGTCAGTGTCAGAGAGTTTTGCATCATCGACGGGTACAAGGAACTCCTCCAGCCATTCCTTGGTGATCTGCTCCATGTCTTCATATGTCAATTTGTAATATGACTGTAAATCTTCCTTGCTCTTATCTCTACGCACAATGATATAGATAAAATTTCGATCTGTGTGGAACTTAGCTAATGTTTTATATTGGTGCAGGGTGCATGGTGTCATGCACGGAAATGCTTTAATGAAAACCTTAGTTGTTGATAATATGCATGGAACACAACGTTCGACCATGATTTCTTCGATATGTCATTGATGTACCACAAGGTAGA
This sequence comes from Picea engelmannii, assembly GCA_009831015.1. Classification (NCBI taxonomy): domain Eukaryota; kingdom Viridiplantae; phylum Streptophyta; class Pinopsida; order Pinales; family Pinaceae; genus Picea; species Picea engelmannii. Next base: position 23,147 of record ML819347.1, read on the forward strand.
GAACCTAGTGGCCAACAACTTCAATGGTTCGATATCTGGAAAGGTGACTCCCTCAGAAAATTCCCAAGTGACAAATGTGATCAATATGATCAGTCAGCTGAAGTGGAACTCATAACCCTGATCCTAAGCTTTGCGACAATCCTTCTCGAGTTCATTGATGAGGTAACTCACCCAATTCATTTGAATTCCCTCCACACATTTTCATGTGAGGTCCACCATGAACCCGGTGACTTGTGTGGAGAAGTTATTTCTTATGAGCTTGCCAGCCATGAGTTGGCAAGTGAGGTGCACTACGCCATCCTGGATAGAGGCTACCTTGTAGCCTCGCTTTCTTTTTTCAACTTCATTGTATGCTTCCTTGATGCATTGTGACAGGGAGTGATCTGAGGCCTTCCCTGGGTAAAACTGTTGAGGGTCAGGTGCCTTCATGCTTAGTCTTGTAATCAAGTGGATTAGTGCTGGATCCATGGTAATCTGTCGATCAAGCCACATGTATCCTCCATGGTAGCATGAAAAAAGGAGTTTAATGCAATCGTTAACCTCTTGGTGACAACCAAAATGGGAAATCTTCATCACATTTATCACAGTGGACTACATGAGCTCTTTAATCCATGGCCGGGAGAACAGGTGAGGCTTTATCCCAGTTTTCTTCATCAAGTATCAGTGAGGTGTGAGCATAGTATAGTTCTTTATATCTCCAAGGTTGAAGTCATTGTTCTTCAGTAGTGGGATGTTTCCTAAATGAATCCCAACTATGCATATTCCTTTTGGGATGTATGCGGTGATCAGAGTGTACTCGTAGTCTCATGGGATATTGTCATGGTTAACCGTGCCAGCCAACGGTGGAATATAGTCTAGTAAGATCGATGGGATCTTCTTCACATTAGCTAGATCATTGCGATTCTTACTTCACTTCTCATTCACGGGGTTGGTACAAAAAGAACATCATCCAGTTGAAGGGGAAGCTTGCATTCTTCTGGTCGACGATGCCTATACTCCTTCAGACATATCTCTATTATCCATGAACTTCTTAAGAACCTCCTCGATGGACTTCTCTAACTCAGTGCATTCACCCAACATTCTCACTGTTAAATAGGAAGGTCAAGGTAGGTGAATGGACAGGCGGAGTAGACAAATGGGTGGTGATGCCTAGATTTTGATAACACAGCTCGACACACAATCAATTTTATTCTTGCTTCAGATAATCACGGGTGGAAAAAATTGGTCCCGACATAATGTCCAATAGGTTAAATAAATGAGCATTGTAATAGATGCTTCCAATGGGTAGGAATGCTTCCATCAATGCAAATTTGTTTGTTATG
>ML819347.1:56023-76889 GCA_009831015.1 Picea engelmannii
TTGAATAGTTAGGGTGAGAACTCTTCCTAAAGCATGGAAAAAGATGAATTCTCGATGTTTCTAAAAGGGAATCTTCTAGAAGGATGGGTTAGCATTCAAATGGTTATCCTAGTACTGGATTCCCTGATATTTTGGGATCATTCTTATCCAAGTAACTAATTCATTCTCTCTTATATATTGAGGGAATTCTCATGGAAAAGGTTAAGTAAGATTCATTGGAGAATTTGTGAAAGAATTGTGTGAAGGAATTAGCATTGAACAACAGCTTGGAGACTCAAGCAAGTCTATAAAGAGGATTTGATCTTCTTCATGCAAGGATTGAGAAAGTATGTGTGTCGGAGCCAAGAGACATCAAAAGGAAGTTTGCAACATCAAGTCTCAGGTTGTAATATTTACTTTCCATTAATATGATACAGTGGCATGTTCCTTTCCCATAAAGAAATTCTCACTTTATTGTGTAATTCCTTGATCATACACATAGGTTGACAGTTGAATATATTGTGCTATCTTCACTTTGGTTGGTTTGTGTTGTCTTGGTATTGAACTCACGAGAGCACTGGAGCGAAGCGAGAGCAACAAAGACCCTAGGAAGCGATAATAAGGTATGTTATTTTTTCCTTCCTCCTAGTCAATTCAACAGTAAAAACTTAGGGAAAGAGTCATGTCTTGTCCTTTTTTGTTCTAGATCTAGGTGGATCTAGGGAGATATGTTAGTGTCCGCACCTACCGATTAGTCCGATAAAACCTAAGCATATCCCCCCGGAAGATAATAATTGGCCTTGGGGTGTAAATATTACCCAAGTTGTGGAGGCAAGCCTTTAAGTGTGTCGACTAGCACCATTTGCATACCCAACGAACACCTCAGAATCACTTGACATCTGCCACAGTGACGAAAAATAGTATCAATGACACATCCATAACACTAAAAGAAACTAAAAAGTAATAGTACAAAGACTATACATATGTTACAAAAAGTTACCTGTAGTGACCTACCTATGAGTAATACTTCTTGAGGTAGAGCCCATTTCTAGGCTCTACCAAAGAATTCCCTTCAAAATCAACCAGATGATAAGCACCCTTTTTTAATACCTCTTTTATGATGAAAGGTCTGAACCACATGGGTTTGAATTTTCCTGCCCCCAGGGGGTCCTTATCTTGGTCATAGACCAGGACAAGGTCGCCTTTAGAGAAAATATGAGGATGAACGGACCTATCATATTGACACTTGCCCTTATGTTTGTGAGCCTCGTTGGCCAGGGCCACATCACGACGTTGTTCATTGAGCTGCTCAAGGTATAATAATCATTCTTCAAGTGGAGAAGTGTCTAGCAATAATTGTACTGCCAACTTTAGAGACGAGATCTGACATTCGATAGGCAAGACTGCCTCCAACCCGTAAAGGAGTTGAAAAGGTGAGAAACCGGTTGCAGTCTTAATAGATTTTCGATAAGCCCATAATGTTGAGTATAACATCAAATGCCAATTTGACTTGGTTGAGTTGATGGTTCGTTGTAGAATAGTCTTAAGAGTTTTGTTGACAGCTTCTACCTGCCCATTTTCTTGGGGGTAGTAGGGTGATGAATGTTCCTTCCATAACCCAAGATTTGATGTTAACTCAGTCATCATCTAGTTTTGAAAGTGACTGCCATGGTCAGTGAAAATCTCCCTTGGGATGCCGAACCTTGCTATTATCTGATTGAATAAAAAGAGAGTTGCAGTCTCTCCATCATCTTTAAATGTTGGCATAGCTTCAACCCACTTTGTAAAGTATTCTACAACTATGATGATATAGTGGTGCCCCCTTGTTGAAGGAGGGTTGCAAGTAGTGTAATCAATCCCCCACTTGGTGAAGGGACCAACTGTGATGACATGAAACATGGGAGCAAGATGTGCCCTCATCTTCCGAGAGAAGATTTGGCACAGATGGAACTTCTTGACAAATTCGATACAATCTTTGATAAGTGTCAGCCAGAAGTAACCTGCTTGTAGAATCTTTTCGAATGTTGCCAACCCAGAAAAATGACTACCACAAGCTCTAGTATGGAAATTGTTAAGCACAATAACTTCTTTTTCATGAGTGAGACATCGACGTAGGATGCAGTCTACACCTCTTCGATACAATGTATCTTTGATTATGAGATAGTTTTTATCCTGATGTTGTATGCGTCGATGCTCATCGCGAGAAGCAGCGATGGGGAACTTCAAAGTCTGGAGATAGATAAGTATATCTCCATACCAGGGATCTGAATATGTGATCAAAAACATATCTCCTGGGATAGGTGATTCTTCAGGCACAACGTCACTTGACTCAACCGGAAGTTCTGAAATGAGTTCTGCGAAGACCAATGACCTTTTGGACTTTGTTGAAATGAAGTCTAAGTCAAACTCTTGTAGGATGACTATCCATCTACTGATTTTTCCACCTATTACCCGTCGTGTCAACATGTACTGAAATGGATTCATGACAACAATGACAGTGGTCTTGTGAAATAAAACATAATGAAGGAACCGTTGAACAGCATGAACTGCTACCAACGCAAGTTTTTCGATGTGAGAATAATTAAGTTCCAGTCCTATGAGGCATCGACTCAGGTAATAGATCACGTATTATGAGAACAAGTCATCTTCGTGAACTAATACCATGCCAATGGTTGACTCTACTGCAGCCATATATAATAGGAAATCTTTGTTATAGTTAGGTGGCCTGAGCAGAGGTGCAGTTGTGAGGGCATGTTTCAATGCATCGAAAGAGCATTGATCCACATCATCCCAGTAAAAGGGAACTTCTTTCTTCAGTAAGCGCATAAAGCCCTTAGTGATTTTAGCATAGTTGGCAATGAAGCATCATAAAAAGTTTTCCTTGCCTTATAGACTCTGAAGTTGAAGGATTGTGCGTGGGGGGGGCAACTGAATTATTGCCTCAACCTTGAGAGGGTCGACCATGATCCTTGTTGTTGATACTATGAAACCTAACAATCGTCTCGACGTTATGTAGAAGTTGCACTTGTTTGGATTCAAGCGAATCTGAAAGTAGCGACAACGTTCGAATATAAGTCAGAGGTGTGTGGGATGATCTATTCTCTTGCGAGATCGCGATGCTAAATCATTGAGATAAGCCTCGACTATATGCTTGAGGTCATGAAAAGCAAAAGACATGGCCCACTGAAAGGTGGCTCCAACATTTTTGAGACCAAAAGGAATTTTACGATATGTGAATGTACCCCATGGACAGATGAATGTCGTTTTATGTTGGTCTTCGGGTTTGATTTGGATTTGATTATATCCCAAAAAAATGTCCATGAAAGAAAAGGATTCGCAACCTGCACATTCGTAAATGATCTGGTCGATGAAAGGTGTGGGAAAATTATCTTTGGGACATGCCTTATTCAAGTCATAGAATTCAGTACATACACGAATCGTGCCTTGTTTTTTATTGATCAACACAGGGTTTGACATCCATTGGGTCAAATGGATATGATATATAAACCTGGCTTTTAGCAATTTCTCAACCTCAACCTTAATGGCTGCCTCTTTCTTAGGATTAACTGGATGAAGCTTCTACCGAACTGGCTTGGCATTAGGATACATTTTGATTTCATGTTCAACAATTCTTGGATCGATACCTAACATTTCCTCATAAGACTAGGAAAAAATGTCGCGGAATTCCTTGAAAAGATCTATGTATATTTGAATCTCTTCAGGGGAGCAGTCTGCTCCGACAAAGACATTCTCCATGATGCTAGGGTTTCAGGAGATATTGATCGGTAAGGTTTCAACGATAGTTTCCATATTACCCTCAACATAAACCTCATGTGTAGCTAAGGGATTAATAGGACAAGGCCGATCTCCCGTCATAGTCACGGTGAATTCTCCCGCTTCAATTCGGCTTAACTCTGGAAGGAAGTACGATCTGTGATGAAGATATTCCCAGGGTTTATCCAGAATAGTCATTGCTTCAATTATTGCTTCATTAGAGGGAAAGACTAAGTCTAATGAATCGGTGTGAGGGAGAGAACTCTTAGCCCAAATAGGCTCTAGAAGAGGATCTAACTCTTGTGAAGGGTCTGGATCAGTGTGGGCTGAAGTTTGCTGGACTAAGGAGTATGCTACTTTAGCTGTGGACAAAGGTATGGACATGCCCAGATGCCCTGTCCCATCCATCATGGCCAATGGGGAAGGAAGTGTCCACAGATCATCAAAGTAAGTCACGTGGAACGACGAAACTTGAAAAATCCCAACCTTATGGTGATTGGATATAAACTTGATATCGCCTTGAGGGGGTGGGTAATCGTAGGTACCCATCAAAGATGGGCACAAACCAACCCCTATGTTGATGACACCTGGTTGAGGATTATCAATTATCGGGACCGTGGATGCCCCCAAAGCAGGGTTAGGTCTAGAGAAGGACAATTGATCGATGGTCACTATCCAGCCTTCATGTGGAAACAACAAGACCCAGAAAACTGTGGAAAATATAGCTTGCATGGCATAAGTCCAACTCCTTCCTAACAAGAGGTTATAGTCGAGGGGAGCATTGACTACCTCTACTTCAACACACACGGTCTTCCCTCCTAACTGCACAGGGAAAGAAGGAACGATACCATGTGGTCGGAACGAATGACCGTCGAAAGCTGTGAGGAGAGTAGGTGACAGAGAAAAAACGGGCTGGCCAATGGCCTTCCAACATGACAATCACATAACACATGTCGAGGCACCCTCATCAACCACCGTGCAGAAGATATTTCGAGTAAAAGTTTTCGTGGGATAAGCCACTACTATCTAAAACGCTACGTGGTAAGGTAGATGAGGTTTTAAGTCAGTTGTATTCAACATGATTGTACCCAGATTACAAGTCTCGGTAGATCCTAAAGTGGTTAACAAGGCTTTCCTTTGGGAAGGGAAGCTTTGGAGGACCTCCAAAGAGGACATCGCACAAGGGGTTTGTGATAAATTCTCCACCACAGAGTAGTTCTTGTCGGCCCTTGCATTTGGGTTATGAGAATATTTTTTAAATGCACCTTTGGGAATGTGTGTCATTGTTTCTCCCAACATCTTCTCAATCTGTAGAGGAAGAGATGGGAGTTCAACTTCTTTACCCTTCTAAAAAATGCTTGGTTTACGATAGTCATGCGCTCTATTCAATATAAAAGTATCACCCCTCACCATATATACGTTCATGGATGTAGGGTTGTTCGGAGGTGGAGATGGGTCTTGGCTGCCCCCTTCTATGCTCGCAGAGGCTTGGGTTATATTTTTCCCATGTTGAAAGGGATTGGTCAACACAACTTGTTGTTGCTGAGTCATAAATTTTTGGGCCTCTACAAGTCGAGGACATAGATGGGTCGGGTGGTCTTCCGGACAAAAGTTGCATGGATACCTCACCTTCCATTTCTTAGTGTTGTCCCCGCCAACATTATCGGTAGGTTTTTTATCCCCCTTACCCTTCTTTCATTGTTTTTACTTTCCTTCTAGCTGCTGGGTGGCCTTTGGGTTAGTCGATTTCACTATGTGTACTTCCAACGTTTGGGTAGGGGGAGAAGCCAAAGTAGTAGTTTGGTTGGCCATTGTGTGTTGTATAGATAATTGCTGCAACTACTTCGTCAATTGCTCAGCGGGCTTTGTTTGTGCTGAACCAACCATACCATTGGCACGTGGTCTATCTCTCTGTCTAGTTTTATCCAGTATTGAGTGTGGTGCATATGGTAAGATGTTGTATAATAAACCGGACTGAGAATATATGAGCTCAAATTGTTGAGCTCTCATGATGGCGTCTTCTTCAGAGAATACACCCGACATTGCGACGTCTTTGGATAACTGTGGGACCAAAAACTTAAGGAACCACTCAAGCAGGAACGCTAGTGGGACTAGCACCTTAATGAGACTCTTCTAGCGTCTCCATTCTCGGATGTGATCAGAGATATGGTCCGCTATCGTCTGCTCAAAATTGGCCAGCATTTCTATGCCAGCGTCGTATCTCATAGGTAACTGAAAATGGTTTAGGAAAGCCATTGCCAACTCACCGAAGGAAGAGTATATTGAGCGATCAAGATCAACGTACCATTTCATGGCACTCCCAAAGAGAGTACATTGAAACAATCCCAACTGTATGGAGTCATCTTTCAATGAGTTAGATGAGCACCAAAGATGGAAGGTAGTCACATGATCTCCTGGATCTTCGTTAGTCTTGGATTTGAACTTTGGAATGTCCAAAGGCAACTTCATCGGCATAGGAGGCCAACACGGATCGTGACAAATAGGGTCATTCAACAACCTTGTCAAATCAGGCAAGTACAAAGTCGCGAGGAAGGGTAGTTTGGGTTGTTGGTGATAACCTGGGAAAAAGGGGCTTGGAGTTTGAATGGCACCAGGTTGCCAGGAAAATTTTGGCTGCTGGCCTGGATTTTGGTAGAGACCATGGCCCTGGCCAGTGTATGATTTTTCATATGTGGAGACATCATTGGCTGATTTCCCAAATAAGACATAGCTGGTTGGGCATGAATTATATTCAAAGGACTTTGGGAAGGTTTGCCCCATGTTGGTCCCATGGGGATGGGCATAGTAGTTTGTTCGGGGTTCCATTGATTGTGGAAGGAATTACCCCAGATCAACATTCTGGATGAGAGAACGGATCCTTGCCCAAAATTCCAAGGCCGTGCTACTGAAGAAGTTCCTAGGTTTTCCCCCTGTGCAGGAATAGTACCCTTCATAGGAGTAGATTGTCCAAAACTAGGATTTCCTCGAGTCGGGAAAGTGGTTGATGAGAAGGCGTTGTTACCAAACATTCTGACCAAAGAAAACAGTGTCGAACCTACCAACATACTATGCGAAGGTGGTCCTTGCCTCCCCACTCCAAAGAAACTATGGTGTGTAGGTTGCCTGGCGGATTGCTGATGCGAGCCACCAAGTGAAGGGGACGAAGGAGGGATATGACCTCCTCCATAAGGGAAATTGTTAAAAGGAGTAGGAATGGCCCCCATGTGACCTTGCAGAGGAGTGCTAGAGCTCCCTTCCCCTAGACCTAAAGTCTATAAAGTGGAGTAGGAAAGTACAGGACTTGTACCCGAACTAGGAATCTCATATGAGAACGGAGGGCCTGTCGCACTTGGTTTGAAAGGGGTTGTGGCCGCCGCCAAAGACGGGATCAGACCATTGTGTGATGTAGAAGTGGTCAATACCATGGTGGCTCAGATCGATGACAGTGGGTTAGGAGGAAAATACTCTCCTGTGGTGACGATTGTAGAAGGAATTGAAGAATTCCCAGAAGAAGTAACAACATTTGTTTCCATTGTTGTGTGCAACACTGTCTAGCACTCGTAAAATTGAATTGGTACGATGAAAGGTGCCAGGAACTCAGTGGTTGGGGTTTCAACTGGTCCAAGAGCATTTTCTTCAAGGTCCAAAAATGGTCGATTCCTCTAGGTGTTGGTCGGGCACAATTGCTTGTAACCTAGTCGCTTCAAAAGACGCTTGTTGGTCTAGCTTTTGCCTTAATGGTGGTGGGGGTGGCTCCAGTGTAACCGGCGGCAGGCCAAGAAGCCTTCATGACCAGTGGAGCTCATGATCCTCCACTGTGTGAGAAGATAAAAGATTCTCTAGGGTAGTTTAAATGTTCAAAAGTAACACACACTAAAAAAATTCCCTAGAAGATAAGACAGGCAAACACTAAATTAATTGGAAGAACAGTTACAACAACCAACACTAGAGCAGCTTACCGGTGCAAGTGAAACTCAAAAATGGAAGCACCATTCGGGTATACTCTGAAAAGAATGGCCTGATGTATATCATAGGTACCATGGTATACCCCCGCAGTCACCTGTGTATTTCCATAAAAAAGATAGGCAACTAGGTTGCCAATGCGCGAACAGTCACCAGGCAGGTATAGTTGAAAGTCGGATAGACCACAATGAGTAGGGTATTGAGCCTAAAACCTGTCAAGGTTATCAAAAGAAAGTGGTATGGAAGACAAATGAGGAACTCGAATGGATTCGAGACCCATTAAGCCCCATGGCAAATGCAATCAATGGAATCCCAAAACAAGCCCTCTATATGTGTTCTCCACTACGATTGGTCCAACTTTGGAGGGGTTATCTCTGCTACCTTTCCGCACACGACCTCGTGTTTATCCCATGTTTTAGAGGGGGGTCCTAGATAACTTTCATGATACTATACTTAGACACTCCCTAACTCAGACTCTAATGTTTGATTTTAAAAGGCCTTGAAGAGTTTCCTCTCCAACCTAATCCAAGGCCCTAATCCTGAACTAGTTGGTGAACCCTACAAACATAAAAGTATAGTAAGTTTTAGATTTAGCGTTAATTTTATGGATTTTTATTATTTCAAGGGGTATGAAAGTGAAATTGATGATGTGTAAAAGACGAAAGCAAAAAATGAATAAAAAAGCTGGAAACAAAAACTTTTACTTAATGCAAAATTTCAACAACTTTTCAATTTTTTATTTTTTTATTTTTTAAATTTTCTAAGATTTTGGACATCAAAATCAAAATAAATTTCACTTGACTACAAGCTACTTATGATCTAAGTAAACTGCAAAAACTTATGAAATAAACAACTTTTCCCTGGCTAATAATGTAGAAACACACTCTTCAACCAAACAAGAAAATGAAAAAAGATTTTTTTATTTATTTAAATGCCTTATAAAGAAAAAAGGAAAAATACCAACAAGCGAAAACCAAGAAAAACAATTATGGCCTAATCACAGATCGCAAAGAATCACATCAAAAATCACACACTAGCAATTTTAAAAAATGACTCTCACACTTGTCTAAAAACCCTAAAAAAATCTTTTTTATGACCACTTTTAAATGAGAAAAAGCAAGCTAAGGGTAAGATTAGTCCTAAGCTACTGACTACTAAGACATAGGTTCAAACACCTGAGAGATATAATTATCATCAAGGGAAAGGATGATTGTCTTACCCTCAACAAAATGTATCCTGCACAAGCACGCTACTGTTAATCTAACAAGCATGTGAATGTGAGTTGTATAGAGACAGAGGGTGTGTACACGCGGGCTAACCTTGTACAGGCTGCGTGTATCTCTAAAATCTGAGAAAAAATAAAAATAGACAACCCAAAACCAGGAAGAGACCACTGATATTGATAACCAGGATCCCTTGAAGGCTTGGACACTCTTTTTAATAGAAAAAACAAATAATGTAAGGAAAAATCATAAAGAAAAACAATATGAGATAAGACTGCAAACAACCAAGACTCAGACATAATTCTAGAAAACCCCTAAGAATGTCTGATTCTGACAGGGAAGAGGATGACTACCTAAAAAATTCTTTGGGCTCTACATGCTATTGCTACTTTTTCAGCTAGCATTTACACGCGAGCTATAAGAGAGTAGGGTGTGGGTACACGCGTACATACCTTATGTAGGCCACATGTACCTCTGTGGGTCCCGAGAAAACACAGTCAAGCAAATCAAATAAAGTTGGTATGGAAAACCAGACTCTCTGCTAGCTCAGAATTTATAGAAACTAAAAAAAAATAACCAACAAGAAAAACCAGTCTTTTTCTAAAAACTACCCAAAAAATAAAATTCCAAGAACCCTAGAGACCTCCCCAGTATGGTCGCCATTTCTATTGTGAGGGAAATCTCCTTATGGACTAGCAAATAGGGTTATGCTTTGCATGCAAATATGACCAAGAGAAAATCTACTTTCTACCTTCGTCCCCGGACTTAAATCCTATTTCTTTTTAGTAAAACATGGCTAGATCAACCTACCTCGTTCCAGGCATTTGATGTCGATCCCTTGTTGCACTTGATCACTTGTTCCCAGTTCTCCTTTCCAATCCTAACCTACATACAAGACAAGCAACAACTACACATGCATCTTACCTATAGACTAATAGGTTAGAAATTCAAACATGTACTTAACAAATTATGAATAACTCATGAATTGGGATGGGAAAATCATTTTCTTTATTACTTTGAATGATTCAACTTACAAAAATTCGAGACCGGCCACCACTCCGCGAACTTGAACCTGGGATCCTCTTCAACTATCCTCCAAATTATTTTCTTTGTCTCTCTTCTAGCACAAGGATGGCTAAAGAGTTGGGACAATGGGAATATGCAAATGGATAGAGTTTATTTTCTATATTTTTCCTCTTCCAAATAGGACCCCTAGCCCTTCTTGTATAGGTTAGAAGAAGCTAGGTATTTGGATGAACCCTCGGCCATGCATGGCTAGGAGTTTCAGTTAACTCACCCAGATTTGTGTGTTTCATCGACAACTTTCCTTTTTTCATGCTTTTGTCAGTCCACGTGGGTTGTTTGAGGTCAGCTAGCATGTACATGTGTTAAGTAATAGAGTAGGGCGCGTGGGCCTTTATAAAAGAGGTTTTTTAAAGAGTTGTTCAACAGTGCTTTGGCAAAGAAGGGATATGAGATGGCCTGATTCTAGGTAAGCATGTATGGTGCAATTTAGGGTTATAACAATCCCCCATTCGATGCCCTCGCATTGCGTTATGACAGAATGTCAACAACCCTCAGGCTAGGAAAACACACAATTACAGTCTCGTCGATGACTTGGCACAGTCTCCTATAGCCATGTCTATATTGGAGGTCCTCCAAACCTGTCCAACTCATTCGAAATACTTGCTTTCCACCTTGGGGGAAGTTGATCTAGCTGATACTAGACTCATCACATTTTATCTATATAGCGGAGAACCTCATATCCTCACCCTGGTAGCTTTCCAGATACCAGTAAATATTCGGAGCATCACGGTTCATCAGTGTGTTAGCACTTGGTAAATTTCTGAGAGGTTGACAATAGAAGAAATCTACTAAGGTAACTTTATCCAACTGCTTTTGAAGCTGGGATCTAACCCTTCCAACTTCAAAGAGGGATCTATCTATATGATTTAGCTATGGTTCAAACTTTAAATATTAGGCTAGGTAAATAAATACGTCAATTTTTATTGTCACAATGTTCGTGGAGTTGGTTGAGATAGTCTACACATCCATTGGGATATGGGGTCTGTATCTTGAACAAAATATGAAATCCAAACCAGAAACGCAAAGGGAAACTTTCACAGGGTGAGATAATATAATCACTGGATTCTTAAGTAGCATAAATGATGAATAATAGAAAAGATGATAAAGATAATTTCAACAAAGGAGCAGTTTAGAATTTCTTTATTGAAAACACCAGAAGATAAAACACTAAAATCTTTCGAGTCAGAAATAGGGTATACGAGATAAATCCTGCAACTTTCGTTACTTCTAAAGATTAGATTTAGAGAACAATATGATAACAAAGCAGGAATAACATTCAACTTAGAGATAAAAACATCACCAGTGAATACACGCAAGAATCCTGTAAAAGTGCCTCCTTTTTATTAATGGAAGATTTCTTCAAAAATATTACAATCTGATAGCTTCAGGGTGTGAAGATCAACAACCCTCAATACTTCTAAAGATGAAGTATTTATAACTCAAATTACAACGATCCTGTCATTAATGATCAGGACGTGCTAAATCTATTTTTAGCCTAACTAACTTAACAAATTGCATAAATCTAGGCAATGCTTGATGATGTGGTGTAACTGAACGCTGATTATTGGGTGGGCCGTTGATGAAGCCTTTGCACGACCTCATCTGACTGGAAAAATGATTGGACTGGGACAGTTCAACTGCTACTTGATCAGGTCACAGAGTTCCTCCCATCGAAGATGAATGGGCACATTGACTTTGAGTATCCTTCGATACACTTCGTCCATTTCTGTGTACTTGGCAAAGGTAGGCTTGGTGAGGAAGATGTATCGAATCTTGTGTTGGATACTTATGTCCCACTGAAAGGAATCTAGGAATGCCTTGCTAGTGATGCTCCCTTGAATTCATGCAAACTTTGAACTATCCTTAGCCACATCGGCCAATCTCTTCTTGTAGTCTAGGAGTGTCATCAATTTATCATTGATTACCTTCAGACCAGGAAGGCCTTTCTTATGTAGAGCCTCAATCTTGCTAAAGAATCTTTGTACCCCTAGGTCCATGGTCTAAACCTTTTCTTCCAGCTGAAGCATTAATCCTCTCTTGGTCAAAAATATTTTGACCTCAAGGATGGTCTCTGTTCTGTCTTCAATTTTCAGCTCTTCCAGCTCTTCCCTGGTCTTAGAATTGAAGAAATTGATGATCTCGTTCACCTGTGTTGGTATCTCTCCCAATTTTGATCCGATCTTCTCGATGGCCTGTTTTCTTCTCTGCACCAACTCATTCTGCTCAAACATTATCTGTATCATGGGCCATATCTCGTTCATGGACTTAGTGATGTCTGTCCATACACTTTCTTTAACCTGGGCCAAAGTGTTTCCTGCCACTGTTTTCTTCTGGAGTTGTTGTAACTCCTGTTTGAGATGATCTGTCACCTGCTTTTCCTTGGAGAGGCTGGTTTGAAAGGAATATTTGAGTTCCTGAAGGTTCTCAATCTCCTTTTTTAGCCTGCTGATCTCTATCTCCTGCAGGTTCATCTTTTCCATAGACCTAGCCAGGTCAGCTGTCTTCTCCAGAGATGTCAATGGAGTTGTTGATGGGACCTCTATCACTGGTGTTGTGCTCACTCCTGAAATTGGAATACCACTCAATGGAATGACCTCCATTCGTTTCAATTGCTCTTTCTCTTTTACTAGTTTTTCCATCTCAACCTCCATCTCCTTTAGCTGTGCATTCTCCTCCATGAGTAGCTTGATCATTTCATCTTTCTCTCCTTCTTTCTCTGTTATCTCCTTCACCAGTGAATCCTCTGTGGGAAGGAGTTTCAGTTGTTTCCTCAAGGAGGCTATGTCATCATTCTTCTTCTTTATCATTTCCTCAGCTGCTTTCACGTTCACAATATCGTAGCCGATCTTGAGGACTAGCTCCTCCAAGGTCTTGATCCTATTGTCCTTAGCAAAGGATGATATATTTTCCAACTTTAGTTTTGTTTGAACATTGTTCAGGGACACTTGCAGTTTGGATGCAGCAGTGGAAGCATGCGCCAGCGTGTAAAAGACCATTTCCCCTGTCTGCTTGTGCATATCCATCTGATCGGCCGGATGCACATCCTTCATCTGGAATTCGAAGGTGGCCCTCTTATAGTCAGTGATCACCTTTGGATCTAGTACCTATGCCTGGAGGAATTCCATATGCATTCTTCCCTTCTCGGTGTCGAATGATGATAGCAACCTATGTTGTGCAGTCGACGTCTGCTTCCAGAACTGGGCACAAGTACTATTGGTCAGGGTCTGGTTCCTTTTCTTGATTAGCTCATACTTCTCAAAGATACTCAGCTTCGGTCCCACCTTTCCTGGTTGGGTGGTCAATGGAGAATCTATAAAAAAATTCGGCACTGCTGAAGTTATGACTTTATGGAGGCTTGAACCGAAGGGTGGCCTATCAACCTTGGTCACTGTTGTAGACGGGGCTTATTTTTCTCCGATCGAGCCAGAAACTGAAATAGTCTTAGGCCTCTTAGTATGCAGCTGGAACTCTTCGAACGATACCTCCGTTACAGGCGGAGATGAATCTTGCCTAGGCCTTTTTTCTTTCAGGACCTATGGTCTGGTTGTTTGTGACAAAGTGGGCAGGGGATCCTGCTGTTCTACTTCAACCAATGTATTTGGCTCCCAGGCTGTCTGATTTGTGAACTTCTCAACTTCAGGCCTGGACTCATGAACATATGGGATGTTTTTTTTCTTCACCCTCATCTCTGATATGATCCCACATGGATCGTAATTCCATGGGAAGCTCTTGAAGAACTTCATTTCCTTCAGCATCTTGTCTGCTTCTTCCCCAGTGCTACGATTGTTGCAGACGAAGGAGCCAATATGCCCCTTGATTCTAAGCTGCTGCTTTTTCTTCAGTGACACAAAATGAATATCATCGAAATTTATTATCTGCCTTATATATTCTAACGCAAAAAATCTGACAGGCAGGTACTTGGGAAGCTTATATGGTGCCAACTCGCACCCGTATACTCTGATCTCGGTGTAATCTTGGTACAAATACCAATCCCCTATATTTGTGTTATCCGAGAGATGCAGGATCCTTTGAACTTCATCATTTATCCGAGGCTCGGGCCTGCCGCCTAGAATACTTACCATAGGGTGGTAGAAATGATCAATGAATTCCTTGAAACCGAGCTCTGTGGAGTTGTGCTTGAGCAAGGAGGTCCATACTGTCACTGCCTGTGGTCTGCCATCTCCATCCATCTTCTGCATGGAAAAAACGAATTTGTCTGCTTGGAAAAAGATGAACAAATATGCCAATATGGATGAGTATCTGAACATGCCTTCCGTGGAAAAATTCATGAACTGTTCGTGAATTTTGTCCGCCAGAAAAGTGTTGAGATCAAACTGGGTGGTGGCAGTTTCATCGATAGAGAAGATGGATAGAAAACCCAGAATGGGTTCATCTACCCACTGATCAGAATAGTATCCTAACAAAGCACAAAGGGATGAGATGATATGGTTTCCTTTAGTCGAGAACATGGAGGAAGGGTAAGGAGGATTTGTGGAGGGGAATTGAGTGGATGGGGGAAGGAAAAGCTCAAATATTTGAGTTCTTTGCGGGAAATTCATTTTCTGGTATAATTCTGTAAGAATTTCTAGGTTGAAGGGTGACACAGAGTCATCTCGGAGGATTTGCATCATCTGGTTTATGGATTCGAGCATGATGAGGAAAAGAATCTCTCTGGACGAGGAGACGATGGCTCTTTTCTTGGGAATGTAGTGGGCTTCGCACTTGAGGGTGAACTCTTGAAAATGGTGAATTTGAGGAAAGAGGTAAAGGGGTAAGTTGGACTCCCAGAGTCCGATTTCATCACTCTGGTCCACGAAGACTTCCTTGAGCCACGACTGAAGGTCTACAAAATCAAAATCGCACTTTATATATGAAATTAAGCGATCTTTGTCGACCAGTGGGATCCTGTCAAGGTCGACCGGAGGCGAGAGAAACATATTTTCCTCTCCTTCTGCTTGTTTGGACTTTGGCGCCATTTCTGCAACAGTACCTGCAAGACAAACAACGTTAGTGGGGGCGAATGACTATGGATGAGGGCAACTTACTATAACGGAGGAGTAAACGGTGTAAAAACTCTCTGGTGCGATGAGTGGTAAATGGTGAGAAAAAGGAGAATGAGGGTAGTTTTGAGTAAACGGGTGTCCGTTGGGCGCAGGAGACAGGTCAGCTGGATAACGGATAGGTTATCCAGTAATAAATGGCCAACGGATCATTTGGGATGTGATATGGTAGGTGACGGTAACTGAGGGAATACAGACAGGTGATGTGGCGACGATCGATTGGGATAAAAGTCACTATGATGGGGCTTTCCGCGAGTGACTGAGGGGAAAGGACTGACAAATGTTTATGGGATGTGACTCTTTTTAGAAAGGTGGGCAGTGACGTCAAGATGTGACAAATGTATGTCAGACAGTAGGGGGTGATGGAACTCAGGACCATTAAATTGATGCCACGTATAAAGAGGGGCTCACCAGAGAGAAGATTCCATTCTAGACCCCCCCCCTCGGTTAAAAGCAGATCAGTCGGGGGGGGTCCAAAAAACATTTTGAGCCATTTATCTGGGTGCTTGTTTCATATCCATAGATCTTTGCATGTTTTTTATCACTCATTCAAGACCCCCCCCTCCATTAAAGGAAGAATAGACGGGGGGGGTCCAGAATCCAATGTTGACTATAGATCTGCGCACTCAATCATGGGTCGTCCAAATGCGCGTGGGTCTTATCAACAATTCCGGACCCCCCCCCCTCCATTAAAGGTAGAACGGTCGGGGGGGTTTGGAAAAATATTTTCACTGTAGATCTGGGTGCCACGATCAGGACCATTGATATGTGCAAGGAGCATAAGTAGGGAGCGGAAAATGCATGTGCTGAGGAGAACTTAGGATAAATGCATTTTATGGGTTTTTCCAAGGTTTTTCAAGTAGACACCACCATAGGGCTTGGCCAACACCATTTTTAAACATATGAAACATGGTGCAACATTGATCATCAAACTGGTTCTTATTGAAATAAAGAAATAAAGCAACTAGCCTATATTCTAACCTAGCTTCCTATGACAATTAACCCAGATTAGACTGATGGGTTAAGAATTTGTTCTACCCCGGGGCTATCTGACCAAGATTAGACAGTCTGACCATATTTATTCACTAATCTAACCTAGACACTTTGGCTAAGATTAAACTGTTTAGCCAAATTCATTCACTACCCTATCAACATCAAATTTAAAAAGAACTTGGCCATGCTTGAAAGGTATGGACCAGGTTACTATTATTGCATGGGGCTTTTATTGCAATTCTTTTATGCCCTCTTTTCTTTTCTTTTTCTTTTTCTTTTTCTTTTCCTTTCTTTTTCTTTTTTCTTTTCTTTTCTTTTTCAAATTATTTGCAGAATGAAAAATCATTTGTCAACAAAAAACACTAGAGACAGATAATATCCCAGTCACCAGTTGATCCTATAACTTATAGGTTTATAACAATAGCTCCACCTAGGGATGGTACTTTCCATGTGAAGTGCCAAGAATCCTGGTTCCTGTCGTTCTGAAAATTTCTACCTAGTAGCCTTCGTTGGTTTTATTCTCAAAAATTGGAAAAATAGTGGTCAACGGCTTAGGGCCTTCTCTTCGAGCTTCAACCAACTGACTTATGTTATTCACTCAGAAAATGCAGGTGAAAAATAAAAATGGTATGTACAATGGTGAGTGAAACTCGAGTCTCTACTGAGGTGTCACATAATGCTTCAACATTCTTCCATTTACAGGTCCTCCTGGCAGATTTGTCCCATCAATGTTGTTTAGCAAGAAAGTGTTGTTTCCCCTGAATGCTTGAATCATGTATGGTCCTCTCCACAGACTGTCAAATTTTCCATGCTTTCACTTGTATTCATTTCTGGCGTCCCATCTCAACACCAAATCTCCTAGCTCAAAATCATCCTCCTTGGTTCTTTTGTCAAAAATCTTCTTGATGCTTTCTTGGATTACCTGAGTCTTGTTGAAAACTTCTTCCCTAGACTGTTGTAAATGGATCATCTGGTTGATCCTTCTCTGTGAGTCATTTGGCTCGACTTGTACATATTGAAGCAACTTCATGACAAGGACTCCTAAGGAAGTGGGGAAAACTGCTTCTGTGCCATAGACTAGCTGGTAAGGTGACATACCGATTGACCTTTTGGTGGTCAGTCTGTCAGCCCATAATGCGAACACCAAATTGTTATGGCATGATTTCTTGTTTTCCTGCAACGTTTTCTTGATGATGTTTACCAAGGTTTTGTTTGAAGATTCCGCCAGCCCGTTCCCCTGAGGGTAGTAAGCTGTGGAATGCCCCAAACCAATGTGATACTGGTTGCAGAAATCTATGAGTTTCTTCGACTGAAAATAAGTTGCATTATCAGTTATAATCTTTCTAGGACATCCAAAGAGAGACAAGATATTATTTTCAAGGAATTTGATAATAACAGAGTCAGTGGCTTGCCTGCTTGGTACTGCTTCGATCCATTTGGTAAAATAATCGGTGGCGGTGAGAATCCACCTGTGTTGGCCTGAAGAAGGGGGGTGTATTTATCCAATGAAGTCCAATCCCCATTGTTGGAAAGGGGCTTCAAATGAGATCGGTTTGAGGGGGAGAGGAAGGAGTTTCCTTTTGCCTTCAAACAACTGACATTGATGACATCCAGTCACTTTATGATGTACATCAACGAATAGGGTGGGCCAATAGAAACCAACCCTGAGGATTTTGTTGGCTGTGACCTTCCAGTTCACATGGCCACCACATTCCCCTGCATGAAATTCTTGTAACACTTTTTCAGCTTCATCTTTCAATAAACAATTTAATAGAATACCTCAAGGATCTTTCCAATACAGATTGCCTTCTAGAATACAGAATTTTAAGGCTTTCAACTTCAAAAATCTAGCTTTAGTCT
This sequence comes from Picea engelmannii, assembly GCA_009831015.1. Classification (NCBI taxonomy): domain Eukaryota; kingdom Viridiplantae; phylum Streptophyta; class Pinopsida; order Pinales; family Pinaceae; genus Picea; species Picea engelmannii. Next base: position 73,962 of record ML819347.1, read on the forward strand.
TAGTCAAACCAGGGGGAGCTTGTAAATTTTGCGAAACGGATATAAGGTCTACGTACCATGGAGAGTTGATAAATACCTCTCTTACGCTTGGAATTGCCATATCGCCCTGTTCATCTGCTGCAGCTAAAAAATTAATGTCAAGAGCATGGAAATTAGATTCAACCATTAATTTTTCAAGGCCTTGACCTTTAATTAGTTTCGTAGGCTTTATCTCTATGTTGTACTCTAAAATGACAGAAATCCATTTTCCTCTTCTTCCATATGGATTGTCCTGGGTCAAAATGTCTTTTACTACCACATTCGGAACATATGCTATGGTGTGGGAATGGAGAATGTAGACTCTAAAGTCTTTTATGGATTTTACCAAGGCAAAAGCTTGTTTCTCCATTATCTTGTAATTCAGAGCAGTGTCTCTTAACGCTTTACTAAAGAAATCTATGGGATGTTCATACCCTTCTCTATTCTTTTTTAGTAATACCACTTCTATAGTATGTTCGGAAGCGAAAGAAAAGAGATAGAAATCCTTAGTAAAATCGGGACTGATCAAGACAGGGTCCTCTGTGAGTGCTCGTTTGACTTGTTTGAAAGACTGTCTGGACTCAGAGTCCCATTTTATTTTCACATCTTTTTTTAGCATATTTGTAATGTTTCTGAGGAGCTCTACTAGATTGGGAATGAATCTTCGTAGAAAGTTTATTCTCCCGATAAAAGACTGTAATTCTTTGATGTTTCTTGGGTGTTCTAATTTTTGTATGGCCTCGATTCTGCTAGGGTCTATTTTGATTCTGTCCTTGGATATGATGTGTCCTAGCAATTTGCCTTCCTCTAGTTCGAAAAGGATTTTCTTAGGATTTAAAGAAATCCCAAACCTTCTACATTTCTCGAAGACTCGTCTGAGGTGTCATAAGTGTTCGTCATCAGATCGGGAAAACACAGTTACATCATCCAAATAGACGACAATAAACTTACCTGATTCTTCCACAAAGGCGATATCCATCACTCTCTGGAAAGTGGCTCCAGCGTTCATCAAACCAAAATTCATTTTCACATACATGAAAGTGCCCCATGGTGTGGTGAAAGCGGTTTTGTCTTGGTCATCCAGGTGAACTAGGACCTGATTATAACCCGAGAACCTGTCTAGCAAAGAGATTCGACTGGATCCGACCATCCTTTGTAGGATGTGGTCCATTTTGGGCATGGGGTAATTATCCTTCAGGGAGACCTTATTCAAATTTTGGAAATCTATGTAAAGTCTGATTTCCCCAGATTTCTTATGCATAGGGACCAAATTAGAGACCCATTTGGAAAAACACAACGGGACTATGATTTTGGCATCGTACATTTTTTTGATTTCCTTTTCTATCAGAGGGAGTAACTTGGGATTTATCCTCCTAAGTTTCTGTCTGAACAGTTTTTGGTCTTCTTTTATTGGAATCCTGTGTTGTATGATGCTGGTATCATAAGATTTCAAATCCTCATAACCCCAGGCAAAGACATCGAAATATTCTTTGAACAACTCAATGTATTTGAGTTTTTGCTCAGGGGGTAATGATTTAGACAATTTGACTATCCTAGGTTTCTCTTCGGTCCCTATATTACAGTCCTCTACCTCTTGTCCATTGGCTTCAATTTTTGGTTTTTTGGCTACGTCGTTAAAATCAAACAAGTACTCTAAAGGAACTAGACCCCTAGGCAAAACATTACTTTTCAAATGTAAAATATTGGCATCCATCTCGTCATTGCCTAATTCTCCTAAATCTACGCTATTTACACTATCAATTTCAAAATCAGATCTATTTACATTTTCATCTTCGTTCTCTAAATCTATATTTGTACATTCAAAATCATTTTTACACTGCAAAAACTCTTCGATTTGATCATCATTACCAAACACTTGCCAGTACCTGATATTGTCGGGAACGATTGGTCTGCGTTTCACCTCTACCATGTATGGGCGCGTCGAGTGGAAATGAATCTTACATGTGGCTGCTAATGTAGCCAATCCATTCGCCAAAATGTTTTGTCCCCTCGGCATTACCTGCAGGTCAACTTCAGTGAAACATCTAAGGGCATCAAGAACATCATTCCTATAAGCTCTAAGACGTGGGTGTTTCGCAGCGTACTCACCTTTGATTTGCTTGATTATCAACTCAGAATCACCTCTTACCATAATCTGTTTAGCACCAACTCTTTTCAAAAGCTTCAGACCAAGCATCAAGGCTTCATACTCGACAATATTGTTAGTGCATTGGAAATTTAATTTGTAAGAATGGTTTTCTGAATACCTATTTCTATGATTATGCATCCAAACTCTTGCTCTGACTCCTTCTTTGCTTACTGCTCCATCAAAATCCATGCTCCAGAAATCTACCGGTAATTCTTCAGTTATCACATTTTTCATCCTTGCTACCTCAATGATTTCTTGGTCTTCATCTGGACCAGATGTATCTTCTGCCAGCTGAGGGTTTTTCTCTCCTGTGTCACCATCATTATACAGGATAAAATAATCCAAGTCAAAATGCGTGGAGTAAAGAGGATAGTTGTGTGGTTTTTCCTAGCTACTGACCATGTATTTCATCAATGTTTCTCTGTATAGCCTTCTTTGTTGCCCGAAAACTGGGATAGTGGCATAAGACATATCTAGCTGCAGGGTACCTCTCAACTTAGCCCCCCAAGACCAGGATAGCAACATTCCATACTTAGGAGGGATGTCTGCAGCTACCACATCCATTACCATGCTCTTTGTAGGAATCTGAACCAAGGTGATACATAGGTCCTTGATCAGACCAATACATCTAACTTTACTGGAGTCAAATGAGTGTAAATCCTTGTAAGGTCTAGTGACCTCCAGTCCCAGTTTCTCCATCACTGCTTTAGGCATCAGATTGTGGGAAGCACCCGAATCCAGCATAGCGTTATGCAAGATCA
>ML819348.1:26831-75156 GCA_009831015.1 Picea engelmannii
TAGGAATCAAAAGAGGCAAAAACAACAAAGTTGAACTTTTAGGAGTTAGCATATTACTTGACTTGGTCTAGGATACTGGAATTACATACTTGGATATATATGGAGATTCAAAACTCATTATAGATTGGATTTAGGAGTCAACACACTTAATAAGAGTAACACATTAAGCGAGCATGAGAGAAGTAAGGGAAAAGAGTTCAAGGTATAGGAAAATCTCTTTCGCATACATCTATAGGGAGCTAAACCCTAGAGTAGATCTTCTAGCAAAAGAGACAGTGCACATGGCCCTAGAGACACTATAAATAGAGCACATAGTGGAGGGAATCTCCACAATAGTTCTAGATAAGTTTTTTGAGATATAGAAAGTGTGGAAGTGAATTTGTTATGTATGAGTAGGCCTCAAAAAGCTATGAAATTTGTGCTTATTTCTCAAGTGAGGGGTATTGTTCTCATTAACAATCCTTACTAGACACCTATTTGGTCTTGAACCTATATTGATGATTATAAGCTCCTACTCCTACCTATAACTACCTTATGGAATGTTACCCTAAATATGTATCGAAATATGTGCTCTCAAGCTATCAAGTTGTATATAAGTGCTCTTCTTATAAATACATCAAGTAAACTTTTTCATTTAAAAAAAGAAAAAAAAAATGTACTCATCTTATTTATAAAAAGAGCACTTATATATGAGTTAGTAGCCTGAGAGTACATATTTGGATGCATGTTCAGTGTAACATTTCACGGTGTAGATGTAGATTTTATATATATACAATAATAATAATAATTGCATGACAAAGTCCAATGCTCGTTGAACTACATTTTCCCTCTCAACACACAAGTAGGTCATATGGATGTGAGATGATCTTGTGAAGTGTTAAAGTGTCTACCAACCATATCATGAAAGAAAACAAATGTAAAGTATTTGAATTATAATAAAAAAAAGGAAGGAAGACGCCATATTTGTTAGGGACCTAACCCAACTAACCCCTCCAGTGGGTAGAATAATATATTTCCATGTAATAAAGGTCAATATTAATAAGGCCTAGAAATAAGGAGGAATAAGTCAAATGTAAGAAGACTTAATAGAAGCTTCCGCTTCTAGAAGGATCTTACTCTAGATTGATCTTTTGGATAGATAGATTTAGTATAAATAAGAGTAGAGGGCATGAGAAGTGTTGTCTTGGATATTATTGTAATAGAGCTCTGCTCTGCTAGAGGTTGCCCCCTCGAAGAGGCAAGTGAACATTGTTATCATTAATCAAGGTGCTCTTTCTGGTGTTATTCTGGTATTGTTATGGTTATATCATTGTTGTTCTACCATTTCTAGTTAAAATATTTATGTTCTGCATACTATTTTATATCTGGAATACTACAAGTGGTATCAGAGCACTTAACTCGGCAGAAAATTGTGGGTTAATTTTTTTTCTAGGTAGAGACGTATTCTGACATCTTAAAGCTACAAAGATATGTCGTTACACGCATAAACCCACGGTCGAGGAGTAATACACACAGGAAATGCAAGAGGTACTCAAGCGCACATATGATGGCCGCCCTTGTAACCCCTGTTGGTACCCCTTCGAGTGGTAGCACATCAGACAACACCTGTATATGAATCAACCTGGATCTCTTGAAGCCCTCCGTAGATAAACCAATTGGTCGCCTGACTATTATAGTTCCACCGAGAACAACACTCGAGAAGATACTCTCTAGTACCTGGGTAGTCAAGTAGTACGACTAAGGGAACGGTCTAGCCTCCTTAATTGGTGCCCTGAGATATTGGGTCGAGTACTATTGTTGGACCCTGCACGTATATCAGAGAGTTATAGCACAGGGAAAACCCTTGTATGTAGAAACCCTGAATACCCAACCCTTGGGACAGAAACAAAAACAGAATAGACAAGATCTATTGTTGTGCAATTGTGCCTTCTGCATTCTGGTTGCGAAATTAGCACACATTTCTTCTTGTTAGGCATTTGGGAATTTTGTCACTGGAGTTTTATTCAGGCCAGAGTATAACTCCGCAAGAGTAAAAAAGAAAAAAGAGTATAGTGGTCCCGCCGACACACTTATTTGGGACCTATCCCATTGGATTCCCCTTTTCTCCCTGATCGTAGTCATACCTTTCATTTTTATCTCTTTTTTTTCAGTGGACCCGACCCCTTCTTAGATTCCCTATTTTTCTGCATATTCCATTATATTTCCCTTCTCACCCTAATCGTCATGGTACCTGTCAATTATAAGTCCTTTTTTATGGTCCCACCCACCAATTTTTCATTACCTGCACTTCCCCTCTCCAAATGGCCACCACTCGCAACCAAGACCTGAAAGCTTCCATCAATCAATCCCAGGAATCCATCCAACATATGACCTCTGAGATTGGCTCTACCAATTCTCACCTTGCACAATTCGAGACCCAAGTTAACCACAAATTTAACACCATGGAAGCCAAATTCATGAACCAATTTAACACCCTCCAGTATGTTGTCAACCAGTTGTTGAACCACCCTTCAGGTCCTTCCTCCTCGTACCAACCAAATGTTGTTGATTCCTCTCATTATCTACATTTTCAATCCAACTCCTTTCATCGTGACCCCCATATTCCCTGTGTCGAGGTCAATAAATTTGATGACTCCAATCCTACGGGTTGGGTCACTCAAATGGAGCATTATTTTGCTTTGCATTGTATTACTGATGAGTTGAACAAACTTCGTTATGTTGTCCTCTATCTAGATCCTGAACGATAGAAATGGTGGAAATGGCTTAAAAATTCATGTCAGGGTTATATTGCCTGGACCCAGTTTGTTGCAGAGCTCTATGACCGCTTTGACACTGATACCCACTATCTCAGTCATTTAACAAAGTTGAAACAATCATGCACAGTGGAAGACTTTATAATTGCTTTTGAGCATTTTGCCTTTCGATTTGAGGGCATGTCAGATGCTTTCTTTCGTGAATGCTTTATCAGTGGCCTAAAGGATGAAATCTGATCCTAGGTTTTCATGGCTTGCCCTCAGACTTGGTTGGAAGCTACTAAACGTGCTAAAGAGGCCCAACGAGTTATTTTTTTCCAGCCCAAAAAACCCTCTTTTGTTCCTCGCCCTCGACCCACTAATCCTAACCCCGCTGTCACTCCCCTCAAGGTCCATAAATTAACTAGCGCTGAAATGGTTGAATGCCAACTGAAGGGTCTTTGTTATAATTGTGATAAAAAATATTTTCCAGGGCACAAGTGTAAGGAACAAAAACTTTTTATGGCCATTTCCAAAGATGTTCATGAATAAGATGTGACAATTCCAATTATTGAAGAGCCCTCCCTTCTCGATGCTACCCAGGAGCTCGTTGACCCACCTGAAGTTGAACCACTCATTTCCTTACATGCCCTCACCGGCTTCTCTTCTCCACAAACCCTCAAGCTCATTGGCTATATTAAACATAGGAAGGTCATCATCCTTGTTAACAGTGGTAGCACCCACAATTTTATTCATCGTCGCATTGCCCATGAAACCAATTGTTATATTCATCATATCAATAATTTTCAAATCATGATAGCCAATGGTTGGTCCATGAAATGTCATGGGCATCGTGAAAATGTACGTCTCCAAATTGGACATTACCACCTAAAATCTCATAAGTTTGCCATTGAAATGGGCGGTTGTGACATTGTGTTAGGTGTTGAATGGTTACACACTTTGGGTCCCATTCTTATGGATTTTAGGGAATTAACCATGCAATTCCACCAAGAGGGACAAAGGTATCACTTCCAAGGTTTCACAGTTGGTTCTCCTGAGATCATCAGTTCCCATCGCATGGAAAAGCTCCTCAAGAAAGACCACTCCGATATTATTTCTCAACTCCATTCTATTCAAGCGGTTGAGACACCCTCTGTGCATCTTGACCTCCAAGATATTCTCTCCAAACACCAAGCTATTTTTTCCACTCCTCGGGAACTTCTGCCTCCACCTTCCAAAGCCTCATGAATTATGTCTTTTGTCCTTTTCTCCATCATTTTGTCTTAGTTTTCTTTGAATATATTCTCATCTATAGTAAAACTTGGAAATCCCATCTTGCCCATGTGGATCAAGTTCTTTATCTACTCTCTCATCATCAACTTTTCCTCAAACACACTAAATGTGCCTTTGGCGCCTCAAAAGTCGAGTACTTGGGTCATATTGTTGGCAAGGTTGGTGTCTGGGTGGATCCTAAGAAGATTGAAGCAATGCAGGATTGGCCTTGCCCCAAGACTATCAAAATATTGCATGGTTTTATGGGTTTAACACGCTATTATCGCAAGTTTGTTCAAAATTATGGAAAGATTGTGGCACCTCTCACAGCTATCCTTAAAAAGAATTCTTTCACTTGGACTCCCGCAGCTGATCAGGCCTTTCAAGCATTGAAGGTGGCTATGTGCACTACTCCCGACTTGGCCCTTCCTGACTTGACCAAGACCTTTGTCCTGGAATGTGATGCCTCCGCGAGAGGAATTGGAGCAATCCTTATGCAAGAGGGAATGCCTTTCGCCTTTACCATCAAACAATTGTTAGAACACCATTTGGTCCAATCAATCTATGAAAAGGAAATGTTTGTTATTATGCATGCAGTGGATCTCTAGCGCCCTTATATCTTGGGGCAACACTTCCAAATTAAGACAGATCATCAAAGCCTCAAGTATTTTTTGGAGCAACGATCTTCCTCTCCAGAGCAACAAAAATGGGTAACTAAGCTCTTTGGATATGATTATGAGATCATTTACAAGAAAGGTAAAGAAAATGTGGTCGTTGACGCTATTTCTCGAAAATATGAAGATGAAGGGTCCCTTTTATCCCTATCCTTCATTGTACCATATTGACTCCAAGATGTTCGCCAAGAATGGCTACAAGATCCTAAAATTTTGCATATGATCCAACAATTGCAAGACAATTCTCCAGTTTCCCCAGGGTACTCTTGGCATAATGATGAGGTTCGCTACAAAGGTCATTTTTATTTAAGTAAATAGTCACAACTTAAATCCACAGTGCTTTCTGAGCTTCATGCTACACCCACAACTGGGCACTCAAGGTTTACCAAAACCTATTACAGGGTCGTGTTTTTTTTTTTTTGTAGGGCTGGTATGAAAAAGGACATTCACACTTTTGTGCCCGAATGTGATGTTTGTCAACATAACAAGGGTGAAATAATCAAAGCCCCTGGCACAGTCCAACCGCTTCTGATTCCAACCACTATTTGGAGGGACATCTCTATGGATTTTATTGTGGGATTACCTAAATCAGGAAATAAATCAATCATCATGGTGGTCGTTGATCATCTTTCCAAGTAAGCTCATTTATGTGCTCTTCAACATCCATTTATTGCATCCATTGTGGCTCAAATTTTCATGGATCATGTCTTCAAGCTTCATGGCATTCCTCATTCTATTGTTTATGATCGAGATCCCACTTTCACCAACAATTTTTGGCAAGAACTGTTTAGGCTATAGGGCACCCAATTGTATCTCAACACCGCCTATCATCCCCAGACCGATGGTCAAACTGAAGTGGCCAACAAGTGTTTGGAGACTTATTTGAGGTGTTTTGCCTCTGAAAGGCAAAATCAATGGGCTCAATGGTTACCATTAGTTGAATGGTGGTACAACACTTCTTATCATATAGCTACTCGCATGACTCCTTTTGAAGTAGTATATGGACAAAAGCCACCTTCCGTTCTCTCATACATGCTAGGTGTCTCAAAGGTTCAGGCAGTTGACCAAATGCTTACAGTTTGAGAATCTATTCTTTGTATCCTCAAAGAGAATTTGGTCATGGCTCAGAATTGCATGAAGCAACAAGTCGATCAAGGTCACTCAGAACTTCAATTTGTTAAAGGCGACCATGTATTTCTTTGGCTACAACCTTATAAACAAACTTCACTCAAGGTCGAACATTGTCAAAAACTGGTGCCCAAATTTTATGGTCCTTATACAGTTCTCAAGTGCCTGGGACAGGTGGCCTATCAGTTAGATTTACCTAGTTCTTCTAAGCTCCATCTTGTTTTTCATGTCTTCTGCTTAAAGTAAGTGATTGGAACTATGTGTGAAACTCAAACCAACCTTCCTGAGTTGGATGAAGAAGGATCCATCTGGTTGCGGCCTCAATCATTTTTGGACCAGCGTGAGCATCGTCTTCATCAACGCACCATCAAGGAAGTGTTAGTCCAGTCGAAAGATACAACTCTAGGAGATGCCACCTAGGAGCCAGCTAACATTCTACAACAATTTCCTCATCGCAAGCCTTGAGAACAATGTTGATTTTAAGGGTGAGGGGATGTTAGGTACCTAACCTACCTAACCCCTCAAGTGGGTATAAAAATACATTTACATGTAATAAAGGTCAATATTAATAAGGCCTAGCAATAAGGAGGAATAGGTCAAATGTAAGAATACCTAATAGAAGCTTCCACTTCTAGAAGGATCTTCCTCTAGATTGTTCTTTTGGATTGATAGATTTAATATAAATAGGAGTAGAGGGTATGAGAAATTTTGTCTTGGATATTATTATAATAGAGCTCTGCTCTGTTGGAGATTTCCCTCTCGAAGAGGCAAGTGAACATTGTTATCATTAATCAAGGTGCTCTTTCTGGTGTTATTCTGGTATTATTCTGGTATTTTTTTGGTTATATCATTGTTGTTCTACCATTTCTAGCTAAAATATTTATGTTATGCATACTATTTTATTTTTGGAATACTACAATATTTGAACTTATTATTGAAGGGGTATCTCCATTCCCATTGTTGAATGGTGGAAGAGAGGGTCACATGTATCCAAGTAATTGTGCAAAGAGGGTTATAAACTTAAGGGGAAATGAATGTGGATTTGGTGAAGCTAAGGGTAGAAGGTTTGGAGATCATCTCTTCCATAAATTAAGAGAAACCAACATGAAATTTGGTTAGACTTAGACTAAGGCACATGAAAATGATGTAACTTTAATTAGTTGATCTATATCAATCACACACTGTGAGGGTAGAACATCACTGTTTGGAACGGTAAGGATCATGCATGTTGTTGGTTGCTTATCTTAGTTATACTTTAACATAATTCGACCCAGGTTCAGGTCTACTAGGGATCCAACAAAGCCTCTAAAACTATTGTACCTCCTGGTAAACCAGAAGGAAACGCAGTGCACATAGTGCACTGTGCAGTCTCTCCCGAGATAGTTTTAATGGGTGACTGCAATACTCAAGTGCTTGCAGTTCAAGACTGAGTGGGGATCTGGGATTGTACTATGTGATCTTCACTCAATTACTATATCATTGATCTATCTTCGTTATTATGTCATTCTTTATTCATGCATTTAAATCAACAGGTCTAACTACTTCATCAAGACATTCATCTAATATCTAACCATTGACAACAAAGACATAAACAATAAACATTCCACATAACACATGATTTACCGTGGTTCAACCCCTTATGGGCTACATCCACAAAGATTTGGCTCTTAAGCTCTTTTACTATGGTTCTATCATATATGGCACCACGTGCACTACAATTCCATTCCTACATTCACAAAACAGACTCCACGAACTTTACGAGGCTAACTAGATCGCACTACGCTCCTTAGCCTGGGATATAACCCTAAAGGTCTAGTTACTTTGCTCTCCCAAAACTCAACAGCTTGCAAAAAGGTATCGGATTATATTCGTGTTACAGTCCCGTTACTTTATCTCATGCGAGTAACACCCCATAGTCCGAACCTTTTAACTCGAGAACTCTTTACCTAGACCTACTAGGTATCTCTTTATATGTGTTTGTGGCTCATCAACCATTACAATATATTACAAAAACCCTAACCCTATCATCGTTAGGTTTTCCATGCATGCACGTGTGCTGCTTTTCCTTCCAGTTGTTGCTTTCCTCTTACATGCCTCTCTTCCCAAAATAGCCTTTCTTTCTGATTCATCCTGATTCCAACATGCCCCCAACACTGACACGTGGCTCATCCCGAGCCACCTAACCCTTGTGTTCTTCGTCAATCTCTCTTGCAATCGCTTGGAACTTCTCCGTGAGCTCCATTTCTTGCGTTTGGGTCTGTGCGGTCTTCTCCTTGAGTGCGTCCAATACCTACACTGCAATCTCGTCGCTGACCATCCTTGCACACTCTATCTGGGTTTGTGCCATAATTGTTTTGGCTTCCTCCGCCTGTCTAATGGCCTCTGCTGCTCACTCCTCGAGTGGTTCCATTTGAGCATGATGCTTCTTTTTCTGTGTCTGTGCAACTATGAGTTATGCCTGCAATTTCTTCATATCCTGCGCTCCTTTGATGCGCTCTGTGATCGACATTGTCTTGTGCCTCTGCTTGAGGTCCTGGATAGTTGCGCTTATCCTTTGTCCTTCCTGGTGGTGCAGACCGCCCTTCTCTCCAAGGGTTGCGTGACCTCCCGGTCTAGGATCTTCAAATTCTTGAGATGAAGCAACTCTTTGATTCCTTGCTGGAATCTCCAAGAAATAATCCACAGGTCTTTATGAAACTTCACTCACATGAACAAGCACTAGGCGTAAGCCTCCTCCATGTGACCACTAGCTGTGACCACGCGCTTAACCAAAAGGCGCTTCGCAACCTTGGACCTCGGGTATTATGCTGCGAGTCACCCCAAATCTCTTAATTTTTGAACTCTCGAACTAGCATCTAGCAAGTGCTAGCTCTTATCCTTTAGCCTCCGTCAGTGTGACCTCTGGCTAGAACTTGGGGCTCGAACTTCTAAGCGGTCCGCGACTTCGCACCTCGCGTCGTTGGAATATAACTCAATTTGCCTTTCTCCAAATTTGAACTTTTGAACTCCCCCTGGACAATCAACGGTCCTTATCTCTCCCGCAATCGACGGTCGAGATCCACTTCGCGAATCGGAACTTCACGTCTCGAGATTTTGCGTTTCAGGACTTCACGTTTCGGCGATCGAAAGAGTACTCGTCTCTCTTCCTCTGATACCCGAAATTGTGAATTCTTTGAACTTCCCTTGTATCGAATCAATGGTCCAACGATTGTGATCAAATCGCGAACTCGAACTTCACGAGTCTTCACTTCTCCCACTCCTGCTTCTCCCTCTTTGCGAATCATCGAAACGTCGATCTTTCGCCATGTGTCCTACCTCAGCAGACGGTCACGATTGCCTCACGATTTCAGACTTCGCGAATTTCACTCTGCTCCTTGCAAATCTTTCGATTTTGCGAAATTCCAAAGGATCCTCGTGATTAACCAGTGCACTATTTCTCTGAGATCTAACGGCCTGAAATGTTTTAGCCCCTCCTAGATGAATCTTAATCCTTGATCTTCCTTCGGTTACTTTGAATCTCTACGCTCCACCTTTAGATGCTTCAACTCTTCAAGACTTAGAGAATTTTCTAAGCATTTCATCTTGAAGCTTAAAACCACTACTCCTCTTGAGTTTTGTTCTCGCTTTCTTCCCTGACTTGGAAGATTTCAAACGTTTCAAAGGCTACAGCCTTCAAACTTCCTCCTGTGAACCCTGTAACTTTGGGTCTCGTCTGCGTTTCTAAAAGCACTGTCCCTCCCGAGCTTTTGTCAATGAAAATTGACCTTGACCTTTTTGCGTCTTTCAAAGGAATTCTTGGTGCTCACCTAACACGTTCTTTGCTCGATCTCCTGAGCTTATGAACTTGACACAATTTCTCTTTGCGCGCACTCCTTGCACTCCACTAACGTTTAGATGGATGTCTTTCAACACTTCATCTGAGTGTTGGCCTGATGCACTCCTTGCATAGATCTTTCTCCAGAGTATTCAACAACTCTGTAAGTGTCTTCTCCTCCTACACTTATTCTTCTTGCATAACTCAAAACAAAGTCGTCTCTGTGCATGCTCACACCTGCTTGATACCCTCCTGGCATAAATCTACAGAATCCTCAACAATTCTGCTTTTCCTTGGTGCTTTTCTTTGCACAGTCTCTCCTTCAGAGTGTTCAGTAACTTTGAGGCTCCTCCCTTGAGTTTATGATTCCTCTGGTATACCCTCTTGGCATGTTCTTCCTGAATTCAACACAGAACTCATATGTGCACTCTTTGCGCTAGCTCATAGAGTCTTCAGTACTCTGTCATGCACCCCTTGCATTTAGCCACAAAAACCCAGACTGAAATCAAATGAACTCATAGACAATAAATTATGTCTATCCCTGCAGATGAAATCTAACATACGTCTATAGCATATATGAACATACACAAAATATCATTCAAAGAGCACAGATAACATAAATATACATCGTATGCAGGAAAAAATGTCTTTCTTCGTATTAATATCAAATTCTGTTTACAACTGTGTACAAGAGCTCGGACTGCGACAGAGACTCGCTCTCCTCTCTACTTCCTATTTCTTCTAACCTAATCTCAAAAAAACTCCTCTCGATACAAAAAGATCTCTCGTTTTTACAAAAGAGGGCTCTATGAGATTATCCTCTCCACCGCCTTAGTGCCATCAACATTTTCGCTAAGACACCTTAACCCTACAACTCATTACATTGAACAGAGATCCAAACCTGACATGGATCTAGACCTGCTTACAATCGATTATTTCGATGAACCCATCCACACATGTCCAAAGGAATGGCTTTGGCATTTATTGACCTTACACATAAATTATCTTAACTTTATAATTCGAATTTTGAAAATGAGAGGATCAGTGCCTCTTCCTGTCTCCAAATGCGTGCTGATGTGTTGACTTGTTGATACATATGTAGAGGTGGAAATATGCTCCTGCATCACCTGGTCTCACTGTTGGACCTGTTGATCCTCTTCCAACTTCGTCAAGAGTTGTGCTTCTTTCTCGAACAAGTCGGTCGTCGCGTGGACTCGTCGCTCTATCTCCTTTATCTGCATTGTTTCCTCCTACTTCCTTTGCTCCTTCACTTCTGGTGGAGTGGTAGGTGTGAGTTGCTCTCAGAGGTGCTTGATCTTCTGTTGGTATTGATCAATTGTCTGAACAATTTGATCAATCTTATCTGTCACCATGAGTTTGGCCATCTGGGCGTTCTTTGGGATTTTCTCATAGGCTGTGGCCAATTTCTGCTCCAGTCCATTTGCACATTCCTTCTCATCTTTGGTCTCGAGCTTAGCCTATTTGAGTATCAATTCCCGCATGTCTCGAGTGTCCTTTGCCTATTGCAATTCTGTTGCATCTATGCGTGCGCGAGACTGTACCTCATGTGTAGAGATGACTTGCAGTTTATAAAAGCCTTTGGTTGGTATCCGCGTCAATACTAACTGTATTTGAGCAAGGTCCTTTAGAGGTGTCTGCCCCACGATTTCATCCATTCGCAGCATGTTGGGTGTGACGTGAAATGTCGAGCTCAGGTGTGCTGTCATCTGAATCTTGTCCTACTCGCTTGATCTAGCTTCACCTCCTATTTGTGATGTTGACGGGACCGTTTCTACGCTATTGTTGGTTGCCTAGGCTTCTCCGAGTTGCCCGAGGAGTTGTCGCATGTGTGCCAACTCTTCCTTAATTCTATCCCTTTGGCATGCAACATTCTCGAAATCCTCGACTGTGTGATCCTGGATCATTTGGGCCACCATGTCTGGATCATCCTCAGTGATCATGTATTCTGGGGGTGTTTTGTGTGCCTTCGCCTTCTTGTGCGCACCCCCTGTCTAGGTGACTGGCCTCTTAGTTTGGCCTTGCTCTTATGGAGTAGGACTTGATGTAGTTACATGTGTTGCCTTAGCTTATTTCTGTTGTACTTGTGGCACCTCTGTGTTGTTTTTCTTCCCCGTAAGGATGCCTGTCTTGAATGTCCCCCCTTTTTTCTGTGTTGCCTTGTTCTAACCTGTCCTTGGTTTCTTGGGTACTGTTACTTCCTCAGCGTGTGTCTTTTCCTGTCTTACCTTTTCCTCCTCTATCTCTGCAGGTATTTCTTGAATGAGGACTGGAATCCTCTAGTCATCTTCCCAATCCTTAATAGCCATCTCTATGTCCACCTGCGTGATGCAGTAGTGTAGTTGTAGCCATTGATTGTCGGGATCTTTCCGTGCTTGGATCCACATTACATGTCTAGTGGCTTTGAAGTTGGCTATGCCCTCCAAGTGTTGGCGATGTTGTCATGTATGTCGCTGAGATAGCCTTCGAATATGGTTGCATTCACTTTTATGTTATTGGAGTCTGAAGCAGCTTCGAGCGATAAGTATCGCGTTCCATGGCAAGGAGTGAGTCTAGTGGCAAAAAATGAATACTTTGGCTCCTTCCATCTGATCATGACTATTAGGATGAGTAGCCATGAATAATGAAACTCTGTCCCCATATCCTGCACATCCTTGCAGTCATCTAGGAACAAATTCAACAAATAAGGGGCCCAGCTGAGTGTGGTGCCCTCGACACACTGTGTTGCAGTTGCGACAACCCCAGTCGAGACTTCCTCCTTGCGACATTTCCTGAGCAACTTACATGGCATAATTTTTGTAGCCATTCTTGTCGCAGTGTCACTAATACACCTAATGATGATTCTACCTGACCCCCTTTCGGTGCCATATTTCTTCTTCATTTCCTCAGCCAATGCTTTCTCCTTTGTTTTGTCCTCAAGGAACTATGTGGGATCCTCACCCCATGAGGGCATCCCTGTGATGTATGCGATGAGCTCTACGTCTATTGAGATGAGTTGTTCTAGCCATAGATATCTGCCATGTGTCAGTTCCATCAGCTGCTTGACACAGTTGTTTGTATATTGGCCTTTTCCCAAGTGCGGTAGGTCCAAAAGGTCGAGAATCCCATTTTGGGCCAGTCATGCTGCCCACTAGACTGGTTGATTAATTGGTTCACCAAAGGGTCCTATACCCATAGTCTGTAGGTAGACTCGCTTGGCGAACTCTGGGAACTTGTCTGTGTCCATCACATCATGGTTTGAGTACCTCAATTTCTCTACGTGGCCTAACAAATTTGTTGGTACACGTACCCCTTCTGGAATGCACATCAAGACAATGGCTTCGATGGGTTGCATGTGTGTGTGTGGGCCCGTCAGATATGACAATTGCATCTGACGATCCCTCTCAGTAGTGTTTTGCCATGTGCGTCGGGCGCTTTCCTAGGGGGGTCCCAGGGGGGGGCAGGTATGCCCCCCCCTGGTTACACGCAACATTCGACAACGGGTGGTAGCTCGGGGAAGCGCCTTGGATTTTTTTTGTGGGCGGTTTTTGCTATTTTTAGTGGATTTGTAAATTAATCTCGGATTAAGGGATTAGGGTTTTGGTATCTACGAAATACCTAAAAAACATTGTATATATTGTATGGTGAATGGTGAAATTCGATATAATGAATATAAGAAAGGTTTTCCCGGTTGAGGGTTTTCGGTATAAAATCTCTGTGTACTCTGTGTATGAGCCATTGATTAATTTATGTCTTGCTTAAGAATCTATATGCATTGCTTTACTTCGCAGGTTTAAAACTTACATCATGCATGGTGACCTAGGTATCGTCTGCTTGCCCTTTCGATGTGGTGGCTAACTCGAGGTTCTAGCCTCCATTGTTCGTTATTCTACATACTCCTCTAGTCTATCGGTGACATCTTCCACTTCTCCTTCTTGTGGCTGTTTTGACATGGTTTTCTGTGATCTTTCCAGCGCGATCATTTCTTTCTGGTTTGGAGCTATCCCATTGACTCTTGGGGCTTCTTGAGGGCTTATGGGGTGCACTTGGTTACCTGTGTCCTCATCCTGTTGGCCATGTCCCTCTTCCGGCGTATCAATGTCCATACCTGCTAGTGTTGTTTGTTGGGTTTCCTCCACAATGGGTGTGGGGCTTATTGGTGTTGTATCAGGCGACAAGATTTCGTCCACATTGACGACTTCTGGCAACTGATATGGTTGATGTTCGCTTCCCTGTGGTTGCGATTGTGCTCTGGTACTACTTTGGGGTTGTTTGGCAGTCTGGATTGGTTCTCCATGTTTGGGTGGTGCCATGGTGGTAACGTTGTCGTTCGCCAAGCTCAGTGGCCTCTGCAACCTTCTCTCTCTCTGCTTCGTATGCTCTATCGCTCCGCGCCTTTCCCGATTTCACAATAACCTTTCTGCTCCCACGTGCTTGCTTTGTATCAGTGTCGTGTGAAGCTTGTCGGAGACGTTATCGTGATTTCGTTTTAATTGAACCGCTGGTTCCCGCGTACTTTCCATTGATTTCCCTTGCCGTCGCCAGTTGGCGCGATTAATGCGGCGTCCCGTCAGTCGTTTCTGGCATTCAATTCCGATAGTCATCATCAGTTGGCGCTTCTTTTGCCGTATCTACCTTTCCCATTATTTATGCTTTGTAATGATCGTTGGCCCTGTCTCTGTCCAACTATCATTGCCGAGTGTGCGTGCTCATTCTCTTTTCGGTGCACTATGCCTATGTTGTTATCTTTTGATGTCTGGTACTATGTGGCATTTTTTTTTTTTTTTTTTTTTTTACTGCACGGTGAATTTCACGGTACGAGTGGTCAACTGTCCTTGTACAGCTTCAGTCGGCTCCCATTGATCATCTCTCTGAGTTATGTGCCTCCTAAGTCCTTCAAATATACAACTCCCCCATCTATGACAGTTTTTACTTCGTATGGTCATAACCAGTGCATTCTGAGTTTTCCTGGATGTTGAAGGGACTTACTATCATACATTAACACTAAGTCTCCTTCCTTGAATTTTTTCCTCTTGATATGTATGTCATGCCAAGATTTGTTTGTTGCTTTCTGGACTTCTTTGTAGAACCCTTCTAGAATCCTATCTTCCTCCATGATCATCAGTTGATTCAACCTATCTTGTACTGCACCTCATTCTGTCATGTTCGTAATCGCTGCTACGCCCAGACTGGGTACCAAAAATTCTAGTGACACCACTGCTTCTTGTCCATATACCAATCTGAATGGTGTTTTTCCTATCAACTTCTTATATGTGGTCTTGTATTCCCACAATACTGCTGGTCTCTTTAGGTCACAATCATCCCTATTAACATTACAGATCTTCATCAGTGCATTTTCAAGGATCTTGTTAAAGGCTTCCATTGTTCCATTTGCTTGTGGATGATATGGTGTACTATTTTGATGATGGACTTCCAATTCCTCAGTCCTAGCCTTAATAGTATTGTTAATGAAGTGAGTGCCTTGGTCACTCATCAAAATCCTGGGGCAACCAAATCTAGTGATCACTTGCTCGAATAGGAAGTGTGTTGTTGTCTCTGCGCTGCAATCTTTGATTGGTGTTGGTTCCGCCCATCTTGTCAGGTATTCTATCGCGGTGATGATGTACCTCGCTCCTGTCCTCTTTGTTGGTGGGTTAATTGGTCCCACAAAATCTATTGCCCATTTGTTGAATACCTGCAAAGTTACGTGTGGTCTCATCCCTTCTATTCCATTTACCAACCCTATGACATACAATGCATTTCTGGCAGTACTCTTTTGAGTCTTTATGAATGGTCAACCACCATAGTCCTCTGCGCAATACCTTCTATGCAGTAGCTTTTCCTGCGTAATGTCCTCCTGTTATTCCCTCATGGGCTTCTGCTAAAATCCTTGGTCTTTCATGTTCTAGCACACATATTCTCAAGATGATATCTGTGCCCATTTTGTATAAGTGTCCTGCAATCAACTGATAGTTTGCAACCTGAACTACCAGGTTTTTCTTCTGCACGATGTTATATTCCCGTGGCGCAGTACCTGTACTCAAGTACTGGATAATGTCTGCGAAGTATTCATCGATGATCTGGACTGAGAATAACTGTATTTTTGGAAAGTTGTCCTCTAGATTTGTAGGTTCCTCCCCATTCGTGATCCTTGACAGGTGATCTGGTCTTACGTTCAGCTTCCATGGCTTGACTATTACTTCAAAATAAAATTCTTAAAACAACAGTAGCCATCTGCAAATTCTCCCCCCCAACACTGGCTTGTTGACTAGGTATTTGAGTGTTGAATGGTCTGTGAACATCTTGAATGTTTTCCCAGTAATTAATGTTTGAACTTCTGAAGCTCGTAGACCATAGCTAGGCCTTCCCTCTCTGTAGTGTTGTAGTTTTGCTATGATTCTGACAATTTTCTTCTAGCAAACGCTATAGGATGATCCAATTCTCTTGCTCCTGGCTACACCATAATAGCTCCAAGTGCCATGGTCGATGCATCTACGTGTACGTGGAATGTCTTCTCCCACTCTGGGAATACTAGTATTGGTGTTGTTATCATCTTTTCTTTCAATGTATCTAGACCATGTTGACAATCCTCATTCCACTGGAACTTTGTATCTTTTCTTAGCAGTTTCTCCATTAGTGCGGTGATTTGCATGTACCCTTTTATAAATTTTCTGTAGTATCCTGTGTGTCCCAATGTCTCTCTTAGTTGACAAACTATTTTTGGTGGTGGCAAGTTGACGATTACTGCAATCTTGGCAGGATCTAATAGTAAACCCTGCTGGCATACTATATGGCCCAATAGTATCCCAAACGATGTTCCAAAGATGCACTTCTTGATTTTTAATGATATCTGGCACTACCTGCATCTTTCTAACATTAGCCACAAGAGCCCTACATGGTATTTCAACAGACTGTAGACTGTCCAATCATCCAAGTATACCTATAGAAACTGGTGGATAATTTCTTTAAATGAAGCTATGACTACTTTGGAAAATATTGTTGGTGCATTCTTCAGTCCAAATGACATGACTGTGTACTGGTAGGATCCCCATTCGGTAGCAAAAGTGGTATTGTATTGGTCTTCCAGTTCTATCTTGATCGGATGGTATCCTAAAAATCCGTTGGTGAATGAATAAAATTTCTGTCCTCCTACGTTCTCCAACACCTCATCCATGAAAGGTGTAGGGAACGGGTCATGTAGGCATGCATCATTCAGCTTCCTCAAGTCGATGCATATTCTTATACCGCGTTGTTTTCTCTCTTGAATTACCATTCGTCTTATCCATTATGATTCTTCTGCAGGTTCTATGATTCCAACTTCCAGCATCCTGTCGATCTCAGCATTGACTTTTTTCTTATATATTGGATTTAGTCTGTATGGTCGTTGTCTGATCAATCTTGCCTCATCTCTGAGTGGTATCTTCATTTCACCTAGCTCTCCTTCTATTCCCCTCATTTCTGTGAACGTTATGGGGAACAGGTTGTTGTACTCGCGTAGTAACTTTGTTATGCTTTCCACTGTTTTCTCGTCCCAATAGTCTCGAATGCTGGCCATCTTGGGATTCTCAACTGTCCCAATGTTTACTTTCTTCACCTTGATTGGCGCAGCAATTACTTTTGATTCTAGAGGTGGACCTTCCACTTATCTTTCTCCCTCAAATTCTTCAATCTGAATATCGCACAGATCGTCTTCATCTGGTACTTCTTCCTGCACATGGTAGTATGGCAACAATTCTTTCACTGTTTATTTGTTCCGTTGTTTTTCTTCTGTTGTGAGTTCGACTTATGGTTCGTTAATGAATATCACCCCTCTTATTTGCTTAAGTGTTGCATCTATGTTGGGGTTCTAATGTTCAAATGAAAAAGTGACTGTAAATTTCTATTGTAGTACTGTCTAGCTCGTGGTTCCTCTGCGCAGTTTCTGGTCCGTATACCGGTTTGTTGGGATGCTCTCTAATGTGTGTACAAAATGATGAAGCCATTCTTCTGGTGGTGTCATTTTCCACAGCGCTCTGCACTTCTCCAAGTGTTCCACTGGTGTCCCTTGTTCATCATATTTCTGCTGTTGGTAGCTTATTTGTTCTGCGCCAAACCTGATGCGCAGTAACCGCTTACATTGGTACCAATCCTTGATTGTTTATTTGTGTGCACCCCACCATCTTGCAGGCGTGGCCTTGAGTGCTATGTCTAGTGCTAAGAGTCTCTGATTTTCTAACACTTCATCTTTGTAATGTGTCAAGAATACTTCTATATCGTTTACCCCATGGAAGCTCGGTGGTTCCCTTATCTTCGTACCTACCCATCTTACTGCGTAGTCTATTCTTGCACATCTTCTTGTGGAAACTTTGTGTAGCCTCTATTGTCAGTTCTCTAAACCCGTATCTAAGTCTGACGCACATGAGGTGATGCTCCGCCAACTGAGTATCCCATCTGCAGTTGGGTTTACGTACTCCTCATCTCGCGCAGTTGTTCTATACAATTGACTAATTTCCTCCAAGTCCAAGCAAGTAGTCTCTACAAACATGTCCCCTTTCGATGGGTCTAATGGCGCAATGACCCTGTATTCTTCTGAATTGAAGGTCATTTTCCTTGTCTTTAAATTGATTATGGCCTGGTTATCAAACGCCCAATCCAAGCCGAGCAATGTTGGGTAAGGTGTTGTGTCATCCAC
Organism: Picea engelmannii; assembly: GCA_009831015.1. Lineage (NCBI taxonomy): Eukaryota > Viridiplantae > Streptophyta > Pinopsida > Pinales > Pinaceae > Picea > Picea engelmannii. The sequence goes on from ML819348.1 coordinate 45,120, forward strand.
TATCTCTATTACTTCGAAGTCAACTTTAGTGTGCACTCCATCCAGGTATATTGTTACTCCTTTCAACCTCCCTATTGGCAGAACTCTGTGTTGATTTGTCAGTTTCAGCTGAGCGAGTGAATATCCTAATGTGGGGTCTCCCATACATTGTCATGTCTTCTTGGGTAATAAATTGGCTTCATATCCTAGATCCAATATGATATCTCGCATGTTGAAATCTCCAATGTTTGCATTCAACCTGAACTCCCTGCTTGTTCTTCTCCTCGTATGTAGGTGATTGACTGTTTTTTGTTCTAGCTTTCCTTTTGTCTCTATGTTACATATTTCTAACATATTTTGTAATACTTTTACAAAGGATGGATCATTTAGTAATTTTATGCATGATTGCAAAAAGACTTTGATTGTACTTACTTATCCCAGGGGTTGCATTTCTTTGGTACGATCCAACGATGGAGGCATCTCGTACTCTGGTACTTCCTTACTATGTTGCGCGGTTGAAGTCAACGCAATGTCAGGCTTCATAAATTCTTGTCTGGCTTGCTTAAATATCTCCTTATCATTCTGTGCATCAAACTGCTTCCTTGGTTCAACACTCTTCTTCACCCATTGATGTTGTACTGGTGGTTTTCATACTGTGTCGTTCCCTATTTTAGCTCCTCCGCGCGTAACTATGTTGATGTTTCTTCCTTCATCCCTCACTTCTACTGAAATCCATTGAACATTCTGATTGTTTTGATTCCCCTTTTCATGGATCTTCCCTAATAATGTCGGACATTCTTTTGTGTCATGATCCGATGCGTGACAATACATACAAGTCCCTGGTGGAAGTGGACGTTTTCTGGCATAATGTCCTGGTTGTTGACGATTGTGACATACCATTAGTCCTCTACCTCTTCCAAAGCCTCCTCTTGCTCTTCCTCTGCCTTTGTAGCCAGCTCGATCCTCTCGTGGCGTGGTATACTGAGGCGCCTGGTTATACTGCGTGGTATTGTAATGGGGTTGCGCTGTGTTGTATGGTTGCTGCGCAATATTATACTGTTGTTGCACAGTGTTGTATGGGGTTGGTACTTGGTTAAAATGAGTTTTGACTTTCCCAGTCATCATTTCTGCCTACACCATATATGCATCTGATGTCCTCTGTCTCATTAACTCCATGGTTCCACAGTCTTTGTCATCATGGCCTACTGACTTGCAAAAGTTGCAATATGAGTTGTTTGGGACTGTCTGATACTTCTGCATCATTGGGCAGTGATATGGATAATGGCCTTGTTTCTTATATATTTTGCACCATAGTCCTCATGTTGGTAATGAATTTGGCATTCATGTTGCCATGTACTGCGTGAATGTTGGACATTCGTTCTTATGATGTCCTTCTGTCCTGCATGTGGTACACCAAACAACTTCTCATTTGTCCTTACTTTTGTTTTGGTTTAGCTGGAATGTTAAGTTCTTTAGATCCTCCTTCAACTCTTCGATGGCTGGATCCGTCTTCTGATATTGGTTTTCTTCCAGTTGCAGGGATGCTTGCAGAGCCTCTGCCTATGTCTGAAACTTCTGTTGTCATAGTGGATATTTTAAGTGTGGTAATAGTGAATTGATGAACAAGTGTCTACGCTGCATATCTGTCATGAGATATTTCAACTTTCCTTTCAGTCCCTTGAATCTTTGGTCAATCTCCCATACAGATTCTCCCGATTTCTGTCAGATTTCTATCATCTCGTTCATGTATTGGTCCTCTGAACTTGGCTTCTGAAATTCGTTTATCAACAACTTCTTGATATACGCAATCATTCTGGTTGTCCCTGGTGGATTATTTGTGGCTAAACTCATATACCAATACAATGCGTGATCCCTTAGTGTGATCACTAGTTGTGCAAGTTTAGTGTCCTTATCTGTGATCTGTTTTGCTTCCGAGATCTTTTCATAGATAAACATGTGTTTCTTCGGGTCCTTCGACACTTCTCCTTTGAATTATGGTAACCTGATGGTGCGTTCGTGTCTTGCCATCCTGAATGGTGAACTAATACCTCTGTGTGGTGTAATAACTTGACTAATGCTTCCTGAACTGACTCCCCCAGTTGTTGTTCCTTGTGTAGATGTGCTTCTTGCTGTCTTCCTTCTCCTGAAATTCGTTTGTCTAAATGGCGGTGTTCTTTTTGGTGTGTTGGTCGCACATGGGTTTATGGGTTCCACACTGACATTAATATGGATAGGATTGTTGCCTTCTCTTCCCTCTCTTGGACCTCTCGTCTTCCTCTCATATGTTGAGCGCAGGATTTCCTCAATCTGCTCCACAGCCTGGAGATCCTCTACCTCCTCTTCATCACTTGCCAAGCCTTCCCTCACGGCTATGGCTCCCTTCTTTATGTTCACCTTGTATTGGTAGGGTACTCCACTGCATGTCTTTCCAGCTGTCACCATGATCCACTTGATCTAGTAATCATCCATCATGATTGGGTCCAAGGCTTCCTCCCTCTTTCCTTTATCCTTTTCTCCCATTTCTCCTTTTTCTGTTAGTGCTTCCCCCATGCACGCAGGGAAGTTTAGCCGTTTGATTCCATTGTCATTACACATTTGTTATAGAGTAATATCTTAATAGAAGTATGCAACGATCTAATATACCTTCCTCGAGGGTCGCCTAGAAACTCTTGCTCGACTGCGTTGTATGACTTCGTGATATCTACTGCAAATTCTGTTACAAAGCCTGCTACAATGCTGTTGAGCCAAAAATCTACTGTGCGGGTGAATTTGTTATTCACCTGCTATAACTGCACGATCTGAACTGAGGTCCACTCTAATTATCGCATCCTATCTATTGCATGGTTGTCCTTCAACCTTAATATCCACTCCTACAATAAGTGTGGAAAATCACAGAAAAATACTTCACGCGGATCAGTAAACACATACTTCTCAAGGTATTTGTGTAGTGTTACTCTAGGGTTTATGTTATATTTCTGCGCAAACTCTAGCTCCTTTGTCTTCAGCTAGCTTTCGATCTCTACTTTTGTGGGATTCCACGGTCTCAACATCCCCTTCTAGCGACACATTCTTTCACCTTCTTGTCGTCCGATTCAATATTCTTTTGACCCGCCTTCCATAGATCTTACATTCTTTTAACATATCTTCAACAGATCACATCCACTCAATCCTATGTTGTTCCAACCTACAACGGAACCATTTGTTGGTTGCTTATATTAGTTATACGTTTAACATAATTCAACCCAAGTTCAGGTCTACTATGGATCCAACAAAGCCTCTAAAACTATCATACCTATTGGTAAACCAGAAGGCAACGTAGTACACAGAGTGCACTGCGTAGTCTCACCCGAGATAGTCTTAATGGGTGACTGCAATACTTAAGTGCTTGCAGTCCATGACTGAGTGGGGATTTGGGATTGTACTATGTGATCTTCAGTCAATTATTATATCATTCATCTATCTTAGCTATTCTACCATTTTTATTCATGCATGTAAATCAACAGGTCTAACTACTTCATCAAGGCATTGATCTAAGATCTAACCATTGACAACAAAGACATAAACAATAAACATTCCACATAACACATGATTTATCGTGGTTCACCCCCTCCTGGGCTACATCCACAAAGATTTGGCTCTTAAGATCTTTTATTATGGTTATGTCATATATGGCACCACACATAGTACAACTCCATTCATACATTCACAAAACAGACTCGATGACCTTTACGAGGCTGACTAGATTGCACCAGGCTCCTCAACCTACAATCTAACCCTCAAGGTCTAGTTACTTTTCTCTCCCACAGCTCAACAACTTGCAAAAAGGTATCAGATTATATTTGTGTTACAGACCTGTTACTCAATCTCATGCGAGTAACACCCCATAGTCCAAACCTTTCAACTCCAGAACCCCTTACCTAGACCTCCTAGGTATCTATTTATATGTGTTTCTAGCTCATCAACTATTACAATGTATTACAAAAACCCTGACCCTAGCGTCATTAGGTATTCCATGCATGCACGCGTGCTGCTTTTCCTTCTAGCTATCGCTTTCCTCTTGCATGCCTTTCTTCCCAAAATAACCTTTCTTTCTGATTCGAACTGCTTCCAACACATGCCAACTTTTTCGTTGATGCATTTGAATAATATACATATTTATTATTAGTATGCATGGATGCAAATAAAATGTAAACATGTACTTATTAAGAAATCAAGGTGGATGATCTTGATCTCCACCCTTATACAAGGTACAGACAAATTCAACTGGTTGGATCATTCCACACTACCGTATTTCTGGATAGGATAAAGGTGAATTTGATCAATAACTAAGTCCCTAATAAGGTTAAGAATAGTTATATGGTGCGACATTGAATATGTTAATTTTAAAGCATACAACTTTGCAAGTAAATGAATAATGATCCTGAAACTTACCAAGTGGCCACAAACGCAAGACCATGTCACCAAGAAATGTTATTGATTGAGGTTGGTATATTAATTAACAAATAAACATAAATGAACCTAACCACCAAGTGTCCCAGAAGCCCTAACAATATATCATTATTGATGGCATAAATAAGGTTTCATGTGGTGGTAATGGTAAAGGCATGATCATGTTAGGTTCATGATAGTTAGGGTTATGAAAATGTCAAGGTAAGTGAATAATGTAGGTGAAACATGGACCATGAAACAACCCATCAATGACTTATATGTGCATTAGAAATCACTGGAAGTAAAGAAATATGGCATGTAATGTAACACCACATGGATAATGGTTGGTAGGAGATGCAAATTTCTTAGACAAAATCATTACTTTGTCCCAAGAAACTACACAACACAATTGTCTGTGGTGCACATATGGGTAAAATGGTTTTGGAATTTAGAGATATAATTTGACAAAATCAATGGATCTAAGAAGTCCATGATTTAAAAAGAAGTAAAGATGACTATTTTTTTGAAAAATAGGCACCATTTTAATAACAAAATAAAAACGTATGTAAATGCATAAAAAAACACAAAATGGAGTTGCATAGCATCAGAGTCCTTGCTTATGTTGGAAGGGAACTAAGTAGAGAAACAAATGTATCCATTAAAAAGTTTCTTTTCTATTTTATGAATTTTTGGGCACCACTTTCTTTTTATTCTTTTTTTATTTTCAACTTTACCTTTTTGAAAATTTTCCATTTTCAACTTTGATGAAAATTTACTCTAAATAAGTTCTTTGTTTTTTGGGTTTTGAGTCCCTTAAAAAACTTAAAAAAATTCTAAGTCAAAGGCTTAAAAACACTCTAAATAAGTTCTTTGTTTTTTGGGTTTTGAGTCCCTTAAAAAACTTAAAAAAATTCTAAGTCAAAGGCTTAAAAAAATAACATTCTAAATTGTGCAGCAGAGTAAAGTTTTCACTTGAAACCCCACTTTCTCTATCATTAAAAGTAACAAGTCTTCCCTAATGGCTTTTAGTTATCAAAGGAGTGCACACTTTGATTTTTGATTTATTTAAAAGTTAAAATTGCCATTCAAAAAAATTTCATGGAGTTGAAATTTGGTTTTAATCGGAGTGGAAATTAAAATTCAAACTCCACCAAAATTGAAGTTTTAACACCAAAAAAAGTCACAAGTCTTCCCCAATGGATTTTTTTATCAGAGGAATGCACGCATTAATTTATTTGAAAGTTGAAATTGTCCTCATAACATGTTTTGCGGAGTTAAAATTTGGTTTTGATTGGAGCGGAAAGTAAAACTCGAACTCCACAAAATGTAAAATTCAAATTCCGTGGAAAGTGAAATTATAACTCCACCGAAAGTTAGAACTGCATTATGCCGAAATAAAAAGTGGAAAATACACTTCAATGATTGAAGAAGAAAATTAATTTGATCAAAACCAAAAGTTGGAAAGTCACTCCAAAAAAGTGTCTAAATTTCATCAATGAAGACTAATTTGTTTCTTGCAATTAATAAAGAGCATCGAGGTTATCCTCAGACTTTCAACAAAGTTCGTATTTCACTTTTCCTTCTGCTTAATTTTTTTTCTATCTCCGATAAGCTAATCTTTCGCTCGACATTTTGAAATTTCCACAGGGTTAAAAGTTAAGTTTGGGGTCCACTGAAAGTAAAATTCTTGCCCGATAACTGTTGAATGTAATTTCTCTACAATTAATGTTTCGCTTGTTAAGTAGTTGAATAGTGTTGTCCAACATGAATGAGATCTTACTACAAATATTACTCAATCTTTTGGCGAAAAAACTCATCATCATCAAAATTTCATTTCAACTCCACTTTAGAAACTCGATATGCAATGTTGTCCTTCATACATGATATTATTTGATAAGTGTTGTAACAGAGGAGTGAATAGCAATGTTTGGATTTCTTTGGCTGGAGTGAATTATACAATTTACTGGATTCAATGTTTTCATTATGAAGAAAGCTTAGCACTTTCAATGATCTCCCGATATTTGTTAAACAATACAAGTAAGTACCCTCAAACTTAATCTCAATCACTTTCACTACTAAATTATTCTTTTTAAAAAGGTTGATGTAGGGAAGCACAAAAACTTTAAAGGTATATTCATTCCATGTTTTTTTAACAGTAAAGGGGGGGAAATTTCATTAATATAAACAATGTATAAAACCGCCAGAGAAGTACATCAGAATCCAAAAAACCACAGGCAATCCTCCAGACCGCTGGCCTAATATCAGAAGAGTCTACTGACAACATAGCAAAGAATTTAGAGTCTGAACAAGTTCCATAATGTCTAACTGAGTACACTCTACATAAAATTCCCAAGATTCTTATGCAAAAGCAAGTCATAACCTATACAAAAAAGGGGAAAATCCTTCCATTTCATAGTATTTATCCTAAACTTGGAGCATAAGCGTTCTGTTGATGTTTGGACAACATTGGGAAGACATTCTCTAAAGATAATAATTAATAATATAATAATTATTGATTATTATATATTTTATATAATAGGTAAATGATAATAACAAATAGTTATTGATTATTCAAGGGACGCATCCTTTCATGGATGGTCACCTTATGTTCCCTATATATGAAACACTCATCATTGTAATAATATATAGAATATCTCTCATATATCATATGAAGAAAAACAACATGGTATCATAGCAGGACTCGACTCGACTTCCTCACGGAGGGCCCAGGAAAATGAGAGATAGCTTGCTATGATACATAGCAGCAGGGTAATGTACAACCCTCTATGTCATATACAGATATCAGTTATCTTTCTAATGGCTCGTTGAAACCCTTGGCCACGTCCATAATCTTTCACATGAACAACTCAATCGTCGGGTTCAAGAGATTGATGCCCAATCCTTGGCTTTAAAGAGAGGACACTTTCATGCAAGGTGAAGCGATTATTATTATATGGAGAGGATATGATTTTCGACAGGGGTGTATTCCCTGATATATGCACATAAATAATTCCTTGAGCTATGCCAAAGGAATTGTTGGGATTGGCATGTGCGTGAAGTTTCACACACTGGAGAGTGTATGCTAATGGGGAGGAAAAGAGGATCGTGGATAAACACAACACAATGGCATTGATAATGGGCGCAGACATGGTGCCTATGAATTCTCTCATCGCGTGGATGCCTTGGTCGTGGAAAGAAAAAGTCATATGGACCCTACAATTGTACATAAGAAAACACAATGCTTCAAAGGCATTCTCACAAGCCTTGGCAGCCCCGACGGTCTTCAAATCGTTTCTCATTTGCATGAACGCGTCTACCAACACTTCCACAAAACAATGCATCACTATAGAGTCTATATTCTCTGAAAACAAGCAGAGGTCTCGAAGTGTATGCAGAGCCAATGCGGTCTTCTTGTTGTTTGTGTCAGCTTTCCTGATGAAGTCAACAAGTATGTCGAATGTAATGTGATCGGCATGGAAAGCAAATGGGAGTGCCACGTTGTTGGCCGCCAGCATTTGGATAACGAGATAGGCTTCTAGATTGTTTCCCACTATGAAGTAAGCATTTCCCAAATTAGAGAGAGCCATCAAGTTATTGAAGTGGTTGCATGTTTTGATCACAGGGAATGTCAGAACCCTAGAATTATTCAAGTGCAGCTATAACTTGTTGGTTGGAGACGTTAACATCTTAATTGTGGCACTTCGCATCATAAATCCTTCCCCTAAAATTTGTCATGCCATGGCCAAATCAGTCAGGATGAATCTCTCACAGGTCTTGGAACCTCATTCGATTATCGAAAGAAAATGGAATACCTCCCTCCCTCCCTCTCTCTCTCTCTCTCTCTCTCTCTCTCTCTATATATATATATATATGAGATTGTTGATTATGAGATGGATTTGAGGGAATGTCGACTTCATATCGACGTTCTTTGTATGGTTAGATGAAGGAACCAAGACATTGGTTTCACAAGGAAACCTCGATATATCTTGGGGGACATTGGCTCCATGGGGGAAACTCGATGTGTCCTAGAGAAGACATTGGTTCCATGTGGGAACCTCGATATGTATTAGACATGTGTTCCATAAGGGAACGACGAGATTTCTAGTATGGACATAGGTCATGAGTGAAGCTTGAGGTTGGACACTTCAGGATATTTGGGTTTCCAATATACATTCATGTACCCAAGGAGAAAAGGACCAAGATAGACCATTCAGAAAGAAAGGGTACATTTGTGGGGTACAATGAGTCTTCGAAGGCATGTTGGATCCACATCGCTAGTCAGAGATAGATTAAGGTGAGCAGAGATGTTACCTTTGAGGAGGAGGCATCTTTTAGAAGATATAGAGGATCTCACATGGAGATTGTTATTGCGAGATAGGAAGAGATGGTTCCTTCTCCCCTTCACCCTCCAACAATTCAGAGGAAGACAATTGATCCTATTGATCCAATTGATTTTGTTGATCCTGTAGCACCTGTTGATGTTCCCAGAGATATTGTAGTAGGTCAGAAGAGACCTACATGGACTCGTCGGACTCTACAGGAGGTAGAAAGACATGTAGCTGCTCGTGGTACCTTTCGAGAGAGCAAGAGACCTTAAAGATATCCATGCTATGTCGCAACTATGAGCCACATCATTGATTCTGAGCCTTCATGTTATGAGGAGGCATCTAGTATGGAGATATGCCATGATGGAGGAGTATCTGTCCATCATGAAGAATGATGTGTAATATATAACTAATGGGAGCATCGAGAGGCACAAAATGAGATTCGTTGCTATAGGATTCTCTCAGGTAGAGGGAATAGATTATGAGGATACATTTGTTCTTGTTGCTCGATACACTTCTATCCAGATGATTATTTCCCATGTAACATCCATGGGTTTGAGAGTACATTAGATGGATGTAAAGACAACATTTCTCAATGGAGAGATTAAGGAAGAAGTATACATCGAACAGCCAGATGGTTTCGTGATACAAGAGAAGGATTCTCATGTGTGCAGGTTGAAAAATGGCCTTGTATGAAATCAAGATACCACCTCGAGCTTGGTATGCAAGGATTGATGGAAACCTGATGATTTTTGGGCTTCAAAAAAGGTGTTGTCAATTCTAGCCTATACTACAAAACTGTAATTGGTGAGTCCTTGATTTTGGTCCTCTACATTGATGATTTATTCCTCATCAGTACATAAAGCTTTATTATTGAATGCAAGTATGTGTTGGCCTGTGAGTTCGAAATGAGGGACCTTGGTATGATTCACTACTTCTTGGGACTAGCAGTGTGGCAGAGAACTGATGAGATCTTCCTGAGTCAGGGGAAGTATACAGTTGAGATATTGAAGAAGTTTGAGATACTGAACTTCAAGCCCGTGGCTATACCAATGATGACGAATCTAAAGAAACTAAGTGTGTCTTCTTCCGTTTTTTATGAAATTGATCTTACTCTGTACAGACAACTGATTGTATAATTGATGTATCTGGTTAACACTAGACCAAATATTTGCTATGCAGTGAGTGCACTTAGCCAGTTTATAAGTCAACTGAGATAGACACACTAGATTGTTGTGAAACATGTGTTGAGATACTTGTGAGGCACAATTCAACATGGTTTGAGATATACTTCCAGTATTGATATGATATGGCAGGAATATATTGACTCTGATTGGGCAGGGAACGCAGTGGAAAGAAAGAGCACCTTCAGGTGTTGCTTCACTTTGTGGTCTTTCATGGTTTCCTGGTGTAGCAAGAAATGAACTTCTTTGACGTTGAGCACAACAGAAGCATAATACATTGCATTAAGTATGACAGTCTGTGAAGCAATGTGGATTCACAAGCTCCTTGCAGATTTATCTGAACATGTGCTGGATTCCACCATTATTCATTGTGGTAACCAAAGTTGTGTGAGGATCTCTGATAATCCAGTGTTTCATGACAAATCGAACCACATTGAGATCAAGTACCATTTCATCCGAGACATGGTGCAGAGGAAGGATGTATTGGTGCAGTACCTTCCTACAGATGAGCAAGTTGCTGATGTTTTTACCAAACCAGGATGAAGTTTAAGTACTTCTGTGACAGACTTGGTGTGGCAAAGAATGCCTCCCTCGTTGAGAGGGAGTTTTGATGTTTGCAGCTTCCTGAGACATTCTCCAGATCATACTCCTCTGTGACTGAGTTGATTTGATCTGTGATGACACTTATTTGAGAAGGGATAAGTGGGGCACTTATCAGAGAAGGGATAAGTGCAGTTGGGCTTATAACCCAACGTCCCATGTGGAGAGCACATGAAGACATGTTAAGGGAGTTGACCCTTGACGTCATACACTATGGGAGTTGACCCTAGTGTTTCTAGAGGGTGTAGCCTCTAGAAGTCTACATGGAGTGCCATGCGTGACAAACTTTCTCCAGATCGTACTCCTCTATGAATTGAGTTGAGTTGATCTGTGAGGACACTTATCCGAGAAGGGATAAGTGGGACACTTATTCGAGAAGAAATACGTGCAGTTGGGCTTACAACCCAACGTCCCATGTGGAGATCACATGAGGACATGTCAAGGGAGTTGACCCTTGATGTCATACACTATGGGAGTTGACCCCAGTGTTTCTAGAGGGTGTAGCCTCTAGAAGTCCACATGGACTGCCATGTGTGACAAACTTTCTCCAGATCGTACTCCTCTATGAATTGAGTTGAGTTGATATGTGAGGACACTTATCCGAGAAGCGATAAGTTGAACACTTATTCGAGAATGAATAAGTGCATTTGGTCTTATAGCCCATCGTCCCATGTGGAGAGAACATGAGGACATGTCAAGGGAGTTAACCCTTGATGTTTCACACTATGGGGAGTTGACCCTAAGTGTTCCTAGAGGGAGTAGCCTCTAGAAGTCCACATGGGGGTGCCATGTGTGACAAATCTTTTGTTACTATGGTGGTTTTGTACCATTGGTGGAGACTGCGTGTCTTTGGAAAGTAGTTGTGTACTACTATGGAAAGATACCTCCCTAGTTAAGAGGGAGTGTTGATGTTTCAACATCGGGCATAACTTCTCCTACATTGGGCCGCAGACCAAGGGAGATAGGATACATTTATCACAAAGGTGCACTTGTGATAAATGGGCCCAGACGTAGTCCTTCCTTGATCATGACAATGAATAATATGGACTCAAGGTGCTTGAAGTACTTTCCAAGATGTCTGTTAGCATGAAGCCGACATTCACTCATAGGTGTGTGCCTGTGGTGAAAGATCTTGGTATAGTCTTTGTCCTAGTCATGGTGATTTGAAAAGGAATGATAAAGACTCAAGATGCTATATGTTATTACGTGCGGACCCAGAGTGAGCCCGAATTAATTGGATCAGAGGGAGAGCTGCAGAAGGAGTTTCTCCTCGGTTCAGGTGGGAGAGAGATGTCTCCCAAGACTGACAGACAAGTGTCATGAGTCTAGGGTGAAGTTTGTATACTTCAAAGACAAGAGTGGCATATTACAGAATGTCTCCCTTGTTGAGAGGGAGTGTTGATGTTTGGACAACATCAGGAAGACATTCTCTAAAGATAATAATTAATAATATAATTATTATTGATTATTATATATTTTATATAATAGGTAAATGATAATAACAAATAGTTATTGACTATTCAAGGGACGCATCCTTTCATGGATGGTCACCTTATGTTCCCTATATATGAAACACTCATCATTGTAATAATATATCGAATATATCTCATATCTCATATGAATAAAAACAACACGTTCAAGTCCAGTCGAGGAGGAGCCTGGACAGGGGACAAAGCTTCTTCAATGTACCATTTTCTATCAGAGAAGATGAGCCGAGAGGTGGTTTGAGACACAACTCTTCCATTATGCAACCTCAAGGTAGCACATTCATCATGCAATTGATTAATACTTTGTTTCTATTGCACCAAAACTTCTAGAACCATTAACACTTGAGACGAGAGCCCATTATATTGGAGTTGAAAAGAGTGAACATTGGAGTGCAAGTCAATTATTTCCTCCTGCAATAGGTACACATGCGTATGCCAACACCCAATTCTCCCCTTTTCCATGATTCTTAGAGACCACAAAGAGGAAAAGGATAACAGAGAGGGAAATACTGTAGGACTACCTAGAGAAACTTCTACCCAACCACACAAATCATACTGAATGAGGAGGGCCTTCCTTAAATAGAATCTAGGCACACAAGGACTGATAAGGTTGAATGGATCTTTGTACCCAAGATGTTGATGTTTGTAGCATAGAACAAGTACTTTCACACAAAGTAAAGTGCTTTCACCAAGGTAATTTACTTTAATTAAAGGAATTATTAAAGTAAAGTGCTTTGCCCTCGGGGGGTAGAAAATTTGGTGATGGAGTGTACTGTTAAGGCACTTCGTCATGTGAAGTCATTGGTTCAAAAACCTCGACTTACCTTGTGTGTCACGTGAGGGGCCATGTTGGCATACCTGGAGGTTATAGTGGTAGCAGTTGGACAACACGACCTTGTGTCACGCGAGTACACGTCTGACCAGTTGTTGATTCTACTAGTGACGAAAAAATTTAAAGTTAAGTGATTTTATTTATTAGTTGAGTTTATTTAATGAAATGTTAAAGTTATTAACATTAGTGAATTAAATCTTAGCCATTGATCTCAAGTGAGGTGATATTTAATATCAATCGTCAATCACTTTGGAGATTAGGGTTAGGTCATAACTCAAGATTATAAAAGCAAGGCTAGGGTAAAGGAGGAGGGTTATTCGATAGAGTGACTTGACACATGGAGAAAATAAGGAATTTTTCTCAAGGATATATATATAATAGGTGGAGAAGGATTTTCATCTAGATATCAATATAGGTTAGGGAGAAGAGAGAAAGGGGCAGTCGTAAGGAGTTCCAACATATTGGAGCAACAACATCAAGGTCATGCCATACAGAGTTTGTTGTACAATTTGGGTGTGCATGTACGTAGGTTTTAGTGGAGACAAACACGTATACGTGAGTTTTCTTAAGGAAAGTGACATACAACTCGAAAAGCATGAAAATTTGGGGTCGTACAATGGTGCAAGAGTTGCTAGGGTTTGCAAGTGTTATCTAAAGTTTTTTGCATTTCTCACTAGGTCATTTTCCCAGTATGGGAGCCGTTCTAATATTTGAAGTTATTTGAATGATAAGCTTACTTGATAAATACTTTGTCTTTGTTGCACCAAAAATTCTAGAACCATTAACACTTGAGACGCGAGCCCATTGTATTGGATTTTGAAAGAGTGAACAATGGAGCATGGGTCAACTATTTCCTCCTTCGTTAGGTCCACATGCTTAGACCATCACCCAATTCTCCCTTTCATCGTGATTCACGGAGACCATAGAGAGGAAAGGATAATAGAGAGGGAACTATTGTAAGACTTCCTAGAGAAATTTCTACCTAGCCACATAAAGCATACTGAATGAGGAGGGCCTTCGTAATAGAAATTCAGGCATGCAAGGACTGAAAAGGCCGATTGGATCTTTGTACCCATACTCCACCTTTGATCATGATTGTTGAGAACCCTAGTTTCCTCTATGATGACGCTTTCCATCCCACATACGCCCGAGAGAAGGAGTGGAAGCAAGGGAAAATACATCACCTCGCATGGGAATTTATGGAAGCTCATGAACGACATGTGCCTAACATATGGCCTTACACTTGTCACGAGAGAAAATTTGCTAACATCCATGGGATTAGTACGATTCCATGTATTGGGTAATTTGAAATATTTAATCAAGGGGCTAACCATAGAGTTAAGACCCCCATTTTTACACTTTTCTGGAAACAAGATTAGGGTCATGAGTTCATATGGATAGATAGGGATCCATTGATGGAGATCACACCTATTTGTTTCATGGTGGCTTGGTTCATGAAGTAATCCACTTCCTTGTTATTAGTTCCGAGAACATGGAATAACTCAACCTTGTGAAAGGCCTGAATTTCCTGTTGGATTCTAAGAAAAATGGATCAAAGGTTAATATTGCTTGGGAGAGTACTCATCCTTGCATGCTTGATTATGTTTTTTGAGTCTCCTATTACAGTAAGGTTGGAGATACCCTAATATTTTTCCAGTCTTAATCCTTGTAAAATCACATACTCTTAAGCTTGGTTATTGGAGGCCTACCCGATGCTCCAAGCGAAAGAGAGCTCTATATGTCCTCCAAGGTCATATAACACCCATCCTGCTCTTGCCACCCTGGGGTTCCCTTTCGAAGAACCATCAAAATTAAGGATGTATGTATATTGAATGTCCTTCCATTGCAAGAAGTCAAGAGGAGAGACTTGAATCTGCCAAGATGGTTGGTAGGAATTATGAACTTCGTTTGTGGGACAGAGAGGGAAATGTTGGAACCAAACATTCTCCCAGTTGTACAGAGGTTGGGGGGTATTTAATAAACTAGCCTTTGAATTGAGATGCTTCGATAAAAGGCCAATAGCCTTGCCTTCCACCAATGTAAGAAGGGGATTTTCTTCCAAGAATAACACTTTGTTACGAGCATGCCATATCTTCCAAAAAATGGATTTTTGAAGCACTACCCAAAGTCTTCTAAATAGAGGCTTATGCAAAAAAGATTCATTGTAAGACAATTGCCACTTGCTAAGGAGTTTGCCAATCGGGGCAGGGGGGGGGCATCATACTCTTTGGTAAAAATCTTTAAGCATCACCTACCACATAAACCAAGAGAAGGGACAATCCAAAAGTACATGTAAGGAAGTTTCTTAGGAAGTTTCCTAAGAAGCCCTTCCTAGTCATATTTTCTGTTGTTAAGGATTTTCCATGTGCTGTCTAGTAAAACATGTTTACTTTCGAGAACCCAACCTAATTCCAAATAATATTCTACAGGGAAGAGAGAGGGGGGAGGGATGATTGAGCAATGAAAAACTCGTAGCCTTTCTAGACTGAATAAACCTGGGAACCTCAACCTTGAAAGTCCTTATGTATTTTATGAGTAGGAGCACAACCCTTTTGTTAGAGACAGATATTTAGAGAAACATCAAGGAGATAGGGAGGGGGGTTACCCAGGTCCCACCCCATCCATCTCCCTGAAGTACTATTCCATTTTGAGAGGTCAAAGAGAGAGACCTTCCCTTGTTCCTAAAGCCAAATTAATAGGGGAAGGTAGAGAGGATCCGGTTGTAATGGAGGATGGCTCATAATGTTGTGTAATAGCACAAAGATGAGTTTAACGTTCCTCGGGATCCAAGTTAAGTTCCTTTGAATCAATGGGAGTGAGGCTTTGAGAAAATGCCAAATTTGAGAGCCTATGAGGCCATGAAGGTCATTGTCCAAACAAAGAAGCCTTTCTCCTGATTTTTTTTTGTGCTGGATAACATTTTTCCACCATTCACTGCTCCCTGTTACTGGTCTCCAGAGAAGCTTGGAGCCAAGAGAAACATTAGAGATAGTCGAATCCTTAATCCCTAAGCTACCATGGGATTTCAGAGCTCTGAAAGTATTCCACTCGACTAAATGGAATCTTTTACTATTTATTCTGCCCCCTTGCCATAAAAACTGCCTGAGTTATTGGGAAATCACTAGTTTGACCTTGGTCGGAGCCAAGAGATAAGAGAATTGGAATATCGAGAGAGTTGATCACTCATATTTTATGAGAACCATCCTAGCTGTTGGATTGAACAATTGGGATCCCCACTAAATAAATTTAGCTATGATATTGTCCAATATGTGGAGCCAGGAAGAGGATGGAATATAGTTAAGACAAATAGGAATACCCATATATTTGAAGGTTTTTCACTTTTCCACAAATGAAAATTGAAAGATTTTGGCAATAGTTGTTATAGTTATAACATTTTCATTCCAGACATATATTTGGCTTTTAGCTGCATTGATGAGTCCTCCAGAGGATTTCATGAAATCATCCAAGATCCCTTTGAATCTATTAGTTATGATCATTAAGGCCTCCCCAATAAGATAATATCATCAACAAACTGAGAGTTATTAATCCTTTTGGCCATTTGCACTATTTTTATCCCTGGAATAGTTTTCTGAATTCTTTCTTTGTCTAATCTTCGACTGAGGACTTGAACCATCAAAATATACATGATCGAGGAGAGAGGGAAACCCTGCTAAAGTCCTCTAGAAATTTTGAAAAAGGGAGTTGGTCTTCCTTTCACAAGATGGGAAATCCAAGGGTTGTGGATATAGGCTGCCACCTAGGAAATTAACTCCTCATTAAAGCCGAACTTAGTTAATACAATGAGGAGGAAGCTATGTCTGACCCCATCAAAGGAATTTTCCATGTCAATTTTGATGGCAATTCCTTGTTCTCTCTGGGTATGACTTAAATGAATTTCTTCTTGAACTAACATGATGTTATCCACCATTTGTCTCTTCTCTATAAAGCCACCCTGATTGGAGGAAATAATATTAAGGAGAAAGGGTTTCAGGGGATTGGCAATTATCTTCAAAATAATTTTGTATGAAGCATTACACGACGAAATAGGCTAAAATATAGCAAAGGAGGTAGGGTTGGCCTCTTTTGGAATCACAACTAGAAAGGCCGAATTTGTGTTGCCCCCAATATTCGTAGACCTTTGCACATATTGGATCTAAATCCTTATTGATTATGGACTAGCATTTAATACATAAATGCATCGAAAAACCATTTGTCCCAAGAGCCTTATCTGGATTCATTTGGTGAATCACCCCCAAAAATTATTCCTCTGTAACTAAACTGTTCAATTTCTTCTTACGTTCTTCACCGATTAAAGTGGGGATATTATCTAGCATGTTCTCTAATGAGCCTAAGTCTATATTATTATCTTCATTTTCAAGCTTATCAAAGTGAAAAAAGACTACTCCCTTGATTTTCTCAAAATCAGAGATCGTGTCCCCATCCTCATTTTTTATTTTCTTAACTTTGTTCCTCCAAAATCTAACTTTGGCTTATTGGTGGAAGAATTTAGTATTTTTGTCCCCTACCTACAACCATAGACTTTCAAGATTTAAGATGCCAGTGCTCCTCTTTTGTTCTTAGGACTTGTTAAAACTCTTGAAAGGTCATTTGTTCTTTTGCTAACAATTCTTGGGTCACTTGGTTTGTTTTTGTCTTGTCCTTTAACACATCCAATTTTTCTGCTAAATATTTTTTTGCAATTCTGGTTTTTTATCCTAGGATAGAGCCCACAGTTTAATGACCTGCTTTATAAGTTTGATCTTTTTTTCCCAAATGACCACTGGGGAACCATGGATCCATTGATTCCAAGAGGCTGAGACCAGTTATAAAAAGGAGGGATCTTGGAACCAGAGGGGATTAAATCTAAAGGGGATACAACCAAGGTATTTCAAATCAGTGAAAATTAGAGAGAAGGGTCTATGATCATAACCGAACCACGAGAGAATATGAGAGGAAGGAATAAGAGGGTCTTGCAACAAATTACTACTAAGTAAAAAGCGATCCAAGCAAGCTGCAATATGCCCTAGCCCCAATCTATTATTTGTCTAAGTGAATATTCCCTTGAGTGGTTGTAAGTCTACATGGTCAAAAGTGGACATAAATTCCTCCATGTGCTCTCTAAAGGGGTTGCAGACCAAATTCCCCCCTTTTTTCTTTACATTCATAGTGGTCTTAAAATCCCCGACCACATCATACATATGATTTATGCCCCTCTCCTATAGAGTATTCAATGTATTCCAACATGCCATTTTTTTCTTGAGGGATATGGGGCATATATATATTAATAACATGCAAAGACATACCTGAGAGAAGATGAACCAAATGAACCATTAGCCAATGATGTGTGACTTTCCAGCTTTCCAATTGAAAAACTTGCAGATTACAGAGAGTATAGAGGCCTCTAGAAGCGCCTATTGAGATAATCACGAGACTTTTGCAGTCATGCCAGATATATCCATTGTCACAAAGGATATCAATATCCTTTAGTTTAGTTTCCTAGATCAAGTGGAGACTGGATTTTTCTTTTTTGACTAAGCTTCTGACAATATCTTATTTCATTCTACCTCCAAACCCTCTATGATTCTATGAGAATTCTTTAATCATTTACTATAAGCTCTGGGGATTCCTCCTTTGGAGAAATTAAGACCACCTTGATTTCTAGAGGCTCACGGTTCTTTCTTGAGAACCCCACATAGTGCGTTTTGTTTCCTACGTTCTTTCTCCATATTTTTTTAGGCTTCCCATCTCTGTTGGTTTGAATTGTTCCCCAACTTCTTAGGGGGAGCACTGGGAGCTAATTCCTGGTTTGATTCCTCATCCGAGTAATCCAAAAGATCCACATCTCCGGGTTCCGCAGAACCAACCTAGTCGGTCAAGAATCTTTGAAGTAGGGATTTATGCAGCTTCTCCCTCAAGAAGGGGGTTCAATCCTTCATCCAAGTGAGGCCCCTGAACCACAGGTTTTTATTCTTTTGTTTCCACATTAGATACAATTTCAAATTGTTTTTTACTTACCAGAGGGTTCTTCCCATTAGACTGGCCTAAAGAAGAAGGTCTTGGACTAGAGGGAGATCCTAGAGGAGGCTGAGTTTTTTCTTGATTCGTCTATTAACCCTGCTTCATAGCTTGTTTTCCATTCTTGGTTGTGGCCATTGCTCATTAGGTTATGTTGGAGTGGCTTCTGGGAATGACTTGGGGAAGTTCTTTGTGAAATTACCATACTCGTGAAAGGATTTTCATTTGAATGGCAGTTTCTCATAGTCCACAGGATGGAGGTAGGACCAATTATGTAAGGTTAGCTTAACTACCTATGGGAGACATTTCTCTAGATCTACCTCAACACAAATTCGAGCACATGATTGCATACAATCCTTAGGTTCTCCTTGATCTATATACTTACCCAGAGTGTTTCCTATATTTTGAATGGTGTCATCATTCCAACAGTGCAAGGGAAGGTATGGAAAATGATCCCAGACATGGACAACTGAGGGGATCACATTTTTAGGGTAGAAATACAGAGTCCAACGATTTAGGTACATACCTCTAGACCCCATGAAATAGGGTCCAATTTTGAATATCAAGTCCATGTCTTCCTTTTCCTCGAATAAGAATGCAAAAAAACCCTACCGTAGAAGGAATGCGAGAGATGTCCCTTAATCAAGGGTCTCCAATTATTATCGACCCAAGTTTCCATAGCTATGGGGAGGGACAAATGCCTATAAATTGGTCAATTAAACCATTTTGTGCAAATCAAAGAGCAAGCTTTCTAGAGTTGTCTTGGACATGAACACACATGATTTCATCAAGTTTTTTGACGAAGCGCAACGAGGGGTGCTTGGAGGGTTTGGGAAGGGAAAAAATCAGAGAGGAGAAGGCAATGATACCGGTAAAAGGGGCACTAGAGCCCCCATTGGAATCCAAGGATATGGATCACACTAGCTAGGGTTTAGCAAAGGAGGATGCATGTGTATATTCATTCCATGTTAGAATCAAAACATGTAAGAATTATTTCAATTATCGCTATAAGTAAACTTTGATTCATTATTATCAACCATTATTATTATTTTAAGTACATGATGGAAAATTCAAATAATGTTGTAACACCCCTGTTTATAATAATCATTTTAGTGACGTGTAATTAAATATGATGTGTGGTCGCAGGCCCAAATATGTAATTTGTAAACATTGTATATTATCGTAATAATAAAATAAATGTGACGCTGGCTGTGGGTGGACACAGATGGAGTAATTGGGGGCTAAGTTTCCACAAGATAGGGGAATGTCTAGTAATTTCTAAGAAAGGGGCCCAAGGTGGGGGGGATTATTCATGTGTATTAATTCCAACCCATTCCTAAAATATTACTTTAAGTGAACCTTTCTAATTTTCATTTGAGTGTATGAGAGCCCAATCATTAAACATGTGTAAGAGGGGTTGGTGGGAACAACCACATCTCATAGTTATGAGAGCATGGGAGCTAAGTACAATCAACCTTGGGGAATGTGAGCCAATTCTCATGGGTGAAAGTGAAATATGAGTGGCCATCGGGGGTAGTTTTTAGAGCAACAAGGGAGTGGAGAGCATTGGAGCTTGAGGGAAACCATAGAAGGTGTTGTGGGAATCTTGTTGGAGTTGTTTTTGCATGAAGAAGCAATTTGTTAGGCCTATAGAGAGGGATATTTTTTGTGTGGGATATTTCCCTTGAATAGTGAGTTGTTTTGTTAGTTTTCATGGGGAAACTAGCATCCCTGGAGTCCCCAACATTAGAGATTCCTATCCAACCTTGTGTTGGATCCCTAGAGGGAAGAGGGAAGGGGGAAGGCATGAGGGACTATATTTAGTGAAGGGGAATCCTAATTCCTTGGGTTGCATAGGTTGAGGGGAAGAGAGCTGGAGGATTGGGATATTTGTTAGAAAACTGGTTGGCTATGGAAGTGAATTGGGTTGTGAGAGAGACACCCTCTTTTGTGGAATTGTAGCGCCAACACAGGGGTGATTTTCTGTTGAGATTTGGAGCAGCAAGTCTATGGTTGGGAGGAACGTCCATCCCCTGTAGTCAATTGATAATTTTTTTAAAAGATAAGTGATTTTGTCTTTGTTTTTTCAATTTTATTCATGTGTTTTTATTGTTGTGCATGAACTCTGAATTTATAACAATTTATATGTTGAATTGTGAATGATAAATGAGTTGCATTCATGTTTAAATAGTGTTGATAGAAGCATTTATTTTATTGGTATAAAAAAAATTATGGGTTATGTAGTGGGGTCACTACAAATGTCTTGAATGTAGGCAACATCAAGAACTAAGAACATGATTTATGCAAGAAGGCAATCCACTATGGAAACAATGAGAGGTTGAATTCAAGAAAAACATTGAACACGAAACTATCCAAGTAATGCAAGATCACAATAAAGAATCTTTTACAAATACAATGTCAAATCAAGGACAAAGCTATGTGGGCCCACTACTGCTCAAAAGGAGGATCATTAATTTATTATTAGCTTTCAATATTTTGACCCTCAAAAGCCCTTTGAGGGAGCTTAGGGGAAATATCCAATTATTTAGAGGGGCCATTTATTAAATGCAAACCATTTAACAACGTGGGACCCTTTGGAATTAAAAGAACATAATTGTATAGGGAGAACCCCCAAACTATATGTAATTGAAGAAACATTCAAATAAAAGGGGGCAACCTTCTTGATTAAAACCCTAAATTGCCACATAGTATGATAAACAAGAAAAGGTAGTTATGATAACTACTTTTCAAATTTGTATTTAAAGGATGAGAAAGATAATGAAAAGGGCCTTTTCCCCCTTGGGAGATAAGAGGTTAATCTACCCTAAAGATAAATCACTACTGGATCTTCTTTTTTGTTGCAATTTATCTTTTATTTCTTAATGAAATAAGCTATTGCTGATCGAAATTCTAGCTAGAGATTTATGTTGTGCTTTTAATTTGACATAGATTATTCTTGCTAGTCAATAGTGCATTGGAAGGCTATAAGAACAAGTAACTCTTTGTTGTATATTATTCTCATCAATCAGTATTTGTTCTTACTCTCTCTCACTTAGTATTTCTGTTGGTTTGGGTATGGAAATGTTACTTTCAATTATGTTTGCAGACTATCCTCTCTTCTTTTCTATTGTAATTTATCTTTTATTTCTTAATAAAAGAAGCCATCACTAGCCAAAATTCTTGTCAGAATTCTCTGTTGTGCTTTGAATTTGACACAGACTATTCTTATTACTCATATTGGAAGGCTGTAAGAATGAGTAACTATTTGTTGTAGATTATTTTCATCAACCACTATTTTCTCTTACTCTCTCTTGCTCAATATTTTTCACTGGTTTGGGTATGTAAATGTTACTTTCAACTATGTTTGTGGACTATCCTCAACTTGTTGTTTGTAATTTGAGGTTTATGTAAGAATATTTTGTGAACTATTTCCATATTATTATCTTAAATTTACTCCTATCAATTATATGCCCTCCTAGTTTTCTTCAAATAGGTTAGATGGGTATGTGGTTGTATCCTACATTTCCAATTGTAGATTATTCTCAGCTAGTTGTTA
The DNA here is from genome assembly GCA_009831015.1 of Picea engelmannii. Taxonomy (NCBI): domain Eukaryota; kingdom Viridiplantae; phylum Streptophyta; class Pinopsida; order Pinales; family Pinaceae; genus Picea; species Picea engelmannii. The sequence goes on from ML819348.1 coordinate 67,526, forward strand.
ATTACCCTAGAGTTAATGTAATCTTTAGCACAATTTATGAATTCCTTGTTATGGATTGCAATTGATTAGGTCATATTATATCTGCATTTTTTGTTTTAATTAGTTTAGACATCAATATTTGCATTAACATATTAGTTAACTTAATTTTCATTTATTTTATTTGAAAATCCTAAATGGTGGATCATGCCACAACCAATAAAAACCTAAATAGTAATGGTTATTTGGCCATAATTTGGATTCCTACATCAAATGGGAGAGACTAATTGATCCTCTCTTATGGGGATAACCCCTATTGTTGATGCCGAGCATTTCACCTCGTCAACATGATTGGCACTATAAGGAGGGAGGATCAACAAGCTTCCCTTTTGTTGATATATTTTTTTGTTAGGGACAAAAGTCAACCTCCTAGGGCATTCTTGAAAGACTAATCAAGATTTTTCTCGACATTTTAATAGAGGTGTTACTCGTCTTTCTCACTCAAATATTCAATATATTTCCTCAAAACATAGATTCATTCATTCATAACATCAACACTTGTGAGTGGACCAGGTGGAAAAATAGCTAAACATATAAATTATAATAGAAAGATGATAATTTCACATGCAATAACAAAAAAGGTACATCCATTATTTTAATTATTGAGACTAATTGGGCCTCTCTTATGGGGATAACCCCTATTGTTGATGTCGGGCATTTCACCCCGTCAACAAAATTGGCACTATAAGGAGGGAGGATCAACAAGCTTCCCTTTTGTTGATCTCTTTTCCTGTTAGGGAAAAGAATCAACCTCCTAGGGTATTCTTGAAAGACTAATCAAGATTTTTATTGACATTTTTATAGAGGCAGTACTCATATTTCTCACTCAAATATTCAATATATTTTCTCAAAACATAGATTCATTAATTCATAACATCAACACCCGTGAGTGGACCAGGAGGTAAAATAACTAAATAGATAAATTATAATAGAAAGATAATCGCTGGGCGGAGGGGGGTCCCTTGTCCCACAAACAAGGGGGTCTCATACACCAATTTGGTGTGCTGGCTTGGCCGTGACCTTAAAAATAGATTATTATTATTATTATTATTCTAATCTCACATGCAATAACATAAAAGGTACATCCATTCCATTGCATCCATTATTTCAATTATTGAGAAAATTATGTTGAAGCAAGACTCATAGACATAACATAAGACTAATGAACCAAAAATAAGAAAGATTTAAATGATTTCAATAATTTATAATCATAATATGCATAGGAGAAACATACACAAGATCTCATTACTTTATAAAAAAGTCTAAAACCACAAATGTTATGAACTGCTGGAATAATTCTTAGTGAGAGTCAAAAAAATAATTACTCATGGATGTTCAAGTGTTTGCCTATCGCAAAACACAATGTTTATGATACTTAAATGATAAAAGGAAATGCATTTGTCAAAATGGACTGGGATGGGGCTCCCATGAACCAAATAAAATAACAGTGGTAACCTGGAAGACAAGAAAAAATGTAGTGAGGGATTGACTTTATGACTAAACAATAAGCCAATAAAGTTGGATGACTCACAGAATGGAAAGAAAAGAAGGGAAATGCTTCAAAAGAAAATGTACTCACAAAATAGCATAGGAATGGAAGACAGATGGATCTCTCTCTCTCTCTCTTAAAGATGCCTTCGATGTTGGGGTCATCATGTATTTATACCTGGGCTTCGATCGATATTGGAATAACTACTTCTTGGTAGATATTATGGGTTAACTATTTGTGCCAATGATCTGTTGAGCCATTCTTCAATATGTTCCTTCATTGGTGGGACAATGATGTCTTGTTTAACCTTGAGTGAAAATATTTCTTTTTCAATTTCTTCATGTTCAAAATTCAGTTGCTTGACTAATTCTCATTGGTCTTCATTTTTATTTAGAAAGGTAACAGGCTACAACTTAATTTCTTCCTCCATAAATTCAATGAGGTCATCAAAATAGCTTTCCCATGAAGATTTAATCACACTCAACTCTATGTTAATTCGTTCCTTAGTTATAAGCACAAAATTTCTTATAAGTGGTGGGCCTTCAATGTCTTTAACAATTTCTAGTGCTTTAAAGAATGCACCACTTCTTTTGTCATTTATCTTTGTACAGGTGGAAATTGCATCTTGTAACATTTGTATCCTTGCCATCCATCCTAATTTTCATTGTTTTATTCTATGGTTTGAAGGCAACTTTTATTGGTTTATATGATAATCACTTAAACTAGAAGCTCATGCAAAAAAGGTACTTAGATCATTTTTATAAAAAACATCATCATGTTCCAAGTCATTTTTCCAAATATTTTGTGAAGCTAGTGATCCTTTGTGATAAATTTCTTAGGCTTGAACTGACTTCCCATGCTTGTGAAATAATATTAAGTCGCTTATTAATATTTTATGCGAGATACAATCTAAATCCATTGAGAAATTTGGGCTTTTCTCACCTTTGTATATGTCCCAAGTGTACTTGGTGGCATTTGATCTAGAGAAATAATAGCCAGTGGTTCTGCAAACAATGGTTTGGTACTCTAAGTGTCCTAAAGTTCATTTACTCTTCTTTTCAACTTGATATTTTCCAACTCTTGTTTTGAAATGGAATGGGCAAGAACATCTCCGATAGTGATGTGCAATTTTAGGAGTCCTGAGGGTCTGACTCCCGAGACGTCAACCTCATAATTCCACTTCTGAGTTACTTTTTTTATTTTTCACTTTGACCTTTTCAATTTGCAACTTTTTCTCTTCTTTATTATATTACACATTATGCAATGTCAATGACTGCTCTTGAAAAATTGTTGGCTCTTCTTGAGACAACTCCTCTACAATTTGTTGGTTTTTAGCAGTTTGAAGGGATACCTAATCGGGTACAATGGTACTATCAATTTCCATGTCCATTGCATCTCTTGGGATTTCTAAATTCTATGAATCCTTCTTTCTTGAGCTTATCTTCCTTTTCTACTAAGATATTGTATGGGTTCTCTCAATATTAACAAGGGGTGGGTCATCCTCATCATCTCCTCTAGCACGTCCTTCATTGTTCTCGTCTCTGCTAACATTTGATTATTGTCTCTTTTGTGCAAAGGAGGAACTCCTACGTGTATGGGGGACATAAGAACATTGAACATTGGTTGCATCTTTACCTCTTTGCCTTGTTTTGTTTTGTTGCGGCCGAGTTTTGGAACTAACCTAAGTGACCAAATCATCATTACATGTTTTTTTTTCCTTTTTCTCTGGGGTATTTGGGTTGTTATCACCAGTTCCTTCAACAGTCCTTGTAAAAAGGTTGTTATATCTCATAGAAGCCAGATGTTGTGAAAACAACCCCTCGGGATCAAAAACTTGGAGAGGTTTTGCTTCCTTCAAATTAAATATGTTTAGTACTTCAGAGATTTCTAACAAGTGGGAGGCATTTCTTTCTGTTACATTGGAAACAATAAAGGGAAATGAGATAAATTATCTCTTTCTCTTTCTATCAAAAAGGATAGACCATGCTTTATACTGTCTACAGACCTCTGCAACAAAATACCTATCACGAGCAAATATTGGAAGCAAAAAAGGGCTTCCCTCGTAACCATATAGCCTAATGTAGGCATGATCTTCTTGATGTACAAAAACTCCCTTTCCTTTTAGAAAATCCTCAGCTTCTTGGGTTATCCTTGTTGGTGCTTCTCCAGTAAACATAAATCTAAATTATTTAAAAAATCTATCTTGAATAAGACAAAAATGGAATGGTGACTTATGCTTCCAAAACACAGGGTACCAAAATTGAACTGGTTCGTTCTCAACATCCAAATTACTTCTTAGCGGTAACCCCTCAAACACATTACAGTAGGTGATTTCCAGGACCAGATATGTAGTCATGAAGAATCTCTAAGTCTTTAAATAATTGGTACGCTAAAAATAAATCTCATTTTAGATTACCTCGGCCCAGTCGAAGATAACTTCCTTTCGAAAAAAAAATGCTATACATATAAAATTGACCTGGGGATATGAGAAGTGGATTCTCATCCCATCAATCGTGCAAACAACCATGAAAAATACCGATACAGCTCCACCAACAGAGTTATGTTGATGTCTAAAAGGTTAGCTTGCACCTCTGTAGAGGCAAGCATGAAATACTTTAGCAAATTAATCCAACCACCCTGGGAATCCATAAAAGAGTCAGTGTCAGGAAGCCTTAGAATTTTGTTGGATCTAGGTAATCGAAACATACTTTTAAATATCTTGGGAGTTATTGGAATGAGGTTCTTCCCCTCGAAAGATACTCAAATTGTTCTACTTTTTGAACCAAATCTTCAGGCACACCGAGAAACTAACTCCTTCAAGTCGAAGACTTCAGGCATGCAACCAACAATAACAACGTCGGTAATCTAGATTTTTTTATTCTTCTTTTGTTCAAGATTTAGACTCTAAAACCATTGACATGCCACAAACCAATGAATGTATTTATCTTGGCACGTGAGAGAGTTAATTGTATCCCCACAAAAAGGCTCTTTCCTCCTTCTCGCTGCCATATTTCTTATCCTTTCAAGTCACTTTGACATACATGACAATGAATTATAGAGCTCAAGCTACTTAAAGGTTAAGTGAATGAATAACATTTACTAAAACATCCCTTTAGCATGTACAAATTTCCTTCGAAATATGGGCAACCATAAATGGAAGTTATTTTGAAAAGCAAGTGATTCACGGGAAAATGGGATAATTAATCCACATTAACCCCAGATTTCCATCCTCTACCTCACAAATTAGAACTAATTAATGGATCACAAATGACCCTCAAGCAGTGTGCAAAGCGCAATATATGGATGAAAATTTCACCAAGTATAAATCAAGGAGAGAGATCAATGCCTTTAGAAACTTGTTATGCGGGAGACGTAAGTGTATGGGAGTGCAGGGGTTGGGGATATGGGTTGAACAGAGGTGGGCTATATGGAGTTCTACACACAACAATTGTGTGAACGAGGAGATGTGTGGAAGTTCTATTTGTGTGGATGTGAAGTTTGTGCAAGGTCTATGCACTACAAGAAATAAACTAAGTGTTGCAATGTGCGAAACATGGCTAGTGCGAGAGGGAGGTCTTGTGCAGAATGAAGGGTTATAGTTATGAAAAAGGGAATCTCTGCACAAGGTAACGAATCCCGCTCAAGTAATAAAAATGGCTAGTATAATGAAATGTTTCCATATTAGGAGCATGGTGGAACATAAAAGAAGTGGAAGTGATGAAAGATGGTATACATGGGTAAAATTTAAAAAATAGAAGGTGATACAACATTAAGAAATAAAGATTGAAAACTATTTTCTTGAGAATCTGCACCAGAGATTTTTTAGTTGATTCATCCAATCCATCTCCTCGAGGATAGTAATTTGATTATTGTCCCATTAATATGCCAAATTTACCACAAAAGGTTGTAAAATTTGAAGTGATGAACATAGAATCGTTATCTGTGATAAACTTCTCTGGAACGACAAATATTGATAAAAACATCCTCTTGTGAAAACTGAATGAGATGGTCAGTATTAGATTCTTTTAAAGCTACTACTTTAGGCCATTTTGTGAAATAATCAGTGGTTGTTATTATGGAGGAATGGCCTTTACTAGATTTTGGATTTATTGGGATTATAACATCCAAACTCCATTGCATGAAAGGACTTTCCACTGTTATTGTTTTCAGAAGTATAGTGACCCTCTTCTCTTTACCATAGAATTTTTGGCAAGTAAAAATTTTCTTACAAAAACATGTACATCTCTAAATCATGTTGGCCAATAAAAACTAGCTTGGACGATTCTATGAGATGTTACCATTGGAGAAAAATGTCCACCGCAAGTGCCTTCATGTGTTTCTTTCATTATTTCAATGGAATTGGAGTGCCTTAGGCATCTTAAAAACGTATCATCAAAATTTTCCCAAAATAATATCCCAGAAATCAATACATGAGCATTTGACTTCATCTTCTATGATATGCTTTCTTTTGCTTTCATGCCAATTGGAAACTGTCTCGATTTCAAATAAAAGACAATATTTTTGTACCATTCAGGTATTGGTATCATCTCATCTTGTGTGACAAGGGCTTTGTCATTAGATAAATCAATGCTTATTGATTCAACACCACCTATAACCTTGCATAATCCTTGTCCCTTTACAACCTTTAGTGGTTTTATCTCGACATCATATTATTGCAATTTGGCCAACCAGTTGGCCCATCTTCATTCTCTAAGTCGCTGAGACAACATCATCTTGATAGGAGGATATGGTACATAAGAAATCAAATGTGATGTCAAAATATAATTTCTAAAGTAGGAGACAACTTTGACCAGGGAAAATGCTTGTTTGTCCAAGGGAGAATACTTCAACTCATATTCTTGCAAGCATTTGCTCATGGAGGAAATAAGGTGCTCTTCGTTCAAAGTATTCTTCTAAGTTAGTATGGCAGCGATAGTTTCTTCTGAAGCAAAAGTGTAAATGATGATTTTTTTTCAAAGTTGGGGCTAATAAGGACTGGAGCTATGGAGATTTCCAATTTTACATCCAAGAAAGCTTCATGAGCTTCTTTAGACCATTCAAAAACTTGATCTTTTTTAAGCAACTTATTTATTGGTTTGAAAATGGATGCATAATCATGATCCGGATTTTATGAGCACAAAAAAATGAATACAGATTATTAAAATATGTTTAACATAGAATAACAAAGATACAATAAAACTGGTTTCTATTCTATAACGAAATAAGATGAAACTGTAAAATGTAGCGGAAAACAAACTTGTTGGAGAATGGTGGCGGCTTATCTCTGAGAAGAGATGTAACGACTGCGTTCATTCGCAAGAAGATGATTACAATGAGGATATGAATACCTTTTTACAATAAACAAGAATGCCAAAAACCCTATACATCCAAAAACCTAACCCTAGGAGATGAAGCGCCAAAAGTCATGTGGGACCCGTTGGGGTAAGTTAGTATATCAACTTCCAGGGGTCATAACTTTTGCATACTATCTCCGTTTTACGCGCACGATAGCCCGTTGGAAATTTCTATCCGAGGACTACACATGTTGCCATTACACTCTATCTCTAAATACAATTTGATTGTGGTGATCCCTAAAAACGTTGTTTAGGGCCTCAAAACGACCTCGGAAGTCAGGGACTCGAAAACTAGGAAAAAACTGCCAAATTGGAAAACTTCTAAAATGAGCCAGTTGGAATAGGTGGGAGGCCACTGAAATCCATCTGGACAAATCCTTCCCCCATAGGTAGCAATGGTCTCCATTGCATTTTTTCCCCCCATAAGATGAGGAAATTTCTACTGAATTTGGCCCTGGGTGAGCCACTTGCCTTGGTGTAGGAGTTGCCCTGCTTTGACAACTCGATAAAGCTGGATCCTTTGCTGGTGAGTGCCCTTGACCTGTGTGTCCACAATCTGATCACTGGATGCCTATTTTATGCAGTTGGGGTTGAGCTCTGTTAGTGTCATTTGTTCTGCTATCTCTGAGGTGTCCAATAATGGTGGGAAATAAGGCCGAAGGAGATCCATGTTGAACACTAGGTGCAGGCCAAGGAAAGGAGGAATGTTGAGCTCAAAATCATTGTCACCCACAACCTTGGTGATGGTGTAC
>ML819348.1:75256-100320 GCA_009831015.1 Picea engelmannii
ATCAATGGATCTAAGAAGTCCATGATTTAAAAAGAAGTAAAGATGACTATTTTTTTGAAAAATAGGCACCATTTTAATAACAAAATAAAAACGTATGTAAATGCATAAAAAAACACAAAATGGAGTTGCATAGCATCAGAGTCACTGCTTATGTTGGAAGGGAACTAAGTAGAGAAACAAATGTATCCATTAAAAAGTTTCTTTTCTATTTTATGAATTTTTGGGCACCACTTTCTTTTTATTCTTTTTTTTTATTTTCAACTTTACTTCTTTGAAAAATTTCCATTTTCAACTTTGATGAAAATTTACTCTAAATAAGTTCTTTGTTTTTTGGGTTTTGAGTCCCTAAAAAAACTTAAAAAAATTCTAAGTCAAAGGTTTAAAAAAATAACATTCTAAATTGTGCAACAGAGTAAAGTTTTCACTTTAATCATAGTTGAAACCCCACTTTCTATATCGTCAAAAGTAACAAGTCTTCCCTGATGGCTTTTAGTTATCAAAGGAGTGCACACTTTGATTTATTTAAAAGTTAAATTTGCCATTCAAAAAAATTTCATGGAGTTGAAATTTGGTTTTAATCGGAGTGGAAATTAAAATTCAAACTCCACCAAAATTGAAGTTTTAACACCATAAAAAGTCACAAGTCTTCCCCAATGGATTTTTTTTATCAGAGGAATGGACACATTAATTTATTTGAAAGTTGAAATTGTCCTCATAACATGTTTTGCGGAGTTAAAATTTGGTTTTGATTGGAGCGGAAAGTAAAACTCGAACTCCACAAAATGTAAAATTCGAATTCCGTGGAAAGTGAAATTATAACTCCACCGAAAGTTAGAACTGCATTATGCCGAAATAAAAAGTGGAAAATACACTTCAATGATTGAAGAAGAAAATTAATTTGATCAAAACCAAAAGTTGGAAAGTCACTCCAAAAAAGTGTCTAAATTTCATCGATGAAGACTAATTTGTTTCTTGCAATTAATAAAGAGCATCCAGGTTATGCTCAGACTTTCAACAAAGTTCGTATTTCACTTTTCCTTCTGCTTAAAGTTTTTTCTATCTCCGATAAGCTAATCTTTCGCTCGACATTTTGAAATTTCCACGGGGTTAAAAGTTAAGTTTGGGGTCCACTGAAAGTAAAATTCTTGCCTGATAACTGTTGAATGGAATTTCTCTGCAATTAATGTTTTGCTAGTTAAGTAGTTGAATAGTGTTGTCCAACATGAATGAGATCTTACTACTCCAAATATTACTCAATCTTTTGGCGAAAGAACTCATCATCATCAAAATTTCAATTCAACTCCACTTTAGAAACTCGATATGCAATGTTGTCCTTCATACGTGATATTATTTGATAAGTGTTGTAACAGAGGAGTGAATAGCAATGTTTGGATTTCTTTGGCTGAAGTGAATTATACAATTTATTGGATTCAATGTTTTCATTACGAAGAAAGCTTAACACTTTCAATGATCTCCCGATATTTGTTAAACAATACAAGTAAGTACCCTCAAACTTAATCTCAATTACTTTCACCACTAAATTATTCTTTTAAAAAAGGTTGATGTAGGGAAGCACAAAAACTTTAAAGGTATATTCATTCCATTTTTTTTAACAGTAAAGGGGGGAAAATTTCATTAATATAAACAATGTATAAAAACGCCAGAGAAGTACATCAGAATCCAAAAAACCACAGGCAATCCTCCAGACCGCTGGCCTAATATCAGAAGAGTCTACTGACAACATAACAAAGAATTTAGAGTCTGAACAAGTTCCATAATGTCTAACTGAGTACACCCTACATAAAATTCCCAAGATTCTCATGCAAAAGCAAGTCATAACCTATACAAAAGAGGGGAAAATCCTTCCATTTCATAGTATTTATCCTAAACTTGGAGCATAAGCGTTCTGTTGATGTTTGGACAACATCGGGAAGACATTCTCTAAAGATAATAATTAATAATATAATTATTATTGATTATTATATATTTTATATAATAGGTAAATGATAACAACAAATAGTTATTGATTATTCAAGGGACACATCCTTTCATGGATGGTCACCTTATGTTCCCTATATATGAAACACTCATCATTGTAATAATATATCAAATATCTCTCATATCTCATATGAAAAAAAACAACATGGTATCAGAGCAGGATTGGGCTCGACTTCCTCACGGAGGGCCCAGGAAAATGAGAGATAGCTTGCTATGATACATAGCAGCAGGGTAATGTACAACCCTCTACATCATATACAAATATCAGTTATCTTTCTAATGGCTCGTTGAAACCCTTGGCCACGTCCAAAATCTTTCACATGAACAACTCAATCGTCGGGTTCAAGAGATTGATGCCAAATCCTTGGCTTTAAAGAGAGGACACTGCCATGCAAGGTGAAGCGATTATTATTATATGGAGAGGATATGATTTTCAGAAGGGGTTTATTCCCTGATATATGCACATAAATAATTCCTTGAGCTATGCCAAAGGAATTGCTGGGATTGGCATGTGCGTGAAGTTTCACACACTGGAGAGTGTATGCTAATGGGGAGGAATAGAGGATCATGGATAAATAGAACACAATGACATTGATAATGGGCACAGACATGGTGCCTATGAATTCTCTCGTCGTGTGGATGCCTTGGCCGTGGAAAGAAAAAGTCATATGGACCCTACAATTGTACATAAGAAAACACAATGCTTCAAAGGCATTCTCGCAAGCCTTGGCAACCCCGACGGTCTTCAAATCGTTGCTCATTTGCATGAACGCGTCTACCAACACTTCCACAAAACAATGCATCACCGTAGAGTCTATATTCTCTGAAAACAAGCAGAGGTCTCGAAGTGTATGTAGAGCCAATGCGGTCTTCTTGTTGTTTGTGTCAGCTTTCCTGATGAAGTAAGCAAGTATGTCGAATGTAATGTGATCGACGTGGAAAGCAAATGGGAGTGCCACGTTGTTGGCTGCCAGCATTTGGATAATGAGATAGGTTTCTGGATTGTTTCCCACTGCGAAGTAAGCATTTCCCAAATTAGAGAGAGCCATCAATGCTTTGATCACAGGGAATGTCAGAACCCTAGAATTATTCAAGTGCAGCTATAACTTGTTGGTTGGAGACGTTAACATCTTAATTGTGGCACTCCACATCATAAATCCTTCCCCTAAAATTTGTCATGCCATGGCCAAATCGGTCAGGATGAATCTCTCACGGGTCTTGGAACCTCATTCGATTATCGAAAGAAAATGGGATACCTCTCTCTCTCTCTCTCTCTCTCTCTCTATATATATATATATATATATATATATATATATATATGAGATTGTTGATTATGAGATGGATTTGAGGGAATGTGGACTTCATCTCGACGTTCTTTGTATGGTCAGATGAAGGAACCAAGACATTGGTTTCACAAGGAAACCTCGATATATCTTGGGGGACATTGGCTCCATGGGGGGAACTCGATGTGTCCTAGAGAAGACATTGGTTCCATGAGGGAACCTCGATATGTATTAGACATGTGTTCCATAAGGGAATGATGAGATTTCTAGTATGGACATAGGTCATGAGTGAAGCTTGAGGTTGGACACTTCAGGATATTTGGGTTTCCAATATACATTCATGTACCCAAGGAGAAAAGGACCAAGATAGACCATTAATAAAGAAAGGGTACATTTGTGGGGTACAATGAGTCTTCGAAGGCATGCTGGATCTACATCGCTAGTCAGAGACAGATTAAGGTGAGCAGAGATGTTACCTTTGAAGAGGAGGTATCTTTTAGAAGATATAGAGGATATCACATGGAGATTGTTAGTGCGAGATAGGAAGAGATGGTTCCTTCTCCCCTTCACCCTCCAACAATTCAGAGGAAGACAATTGATCCTATTGATCCAATTGATTTTGTTGATCTTGTAGCACCTATTGTTGTTCCCAGAGATATTGTAGTAGGTCAGAAGAGACCTACATGGACTCGTCGGACTCTACAAGAGGTAGAAAGACATGTATCTCCTCGTGGTACCTTCCGAGAGAGCAAGAGACCTTAAAGATATCCGTGCTATGCCGCAACTATGAGCCACATCATTGATTCTGAGCCTTCATGTTATGAGGAGGCATCTAGTATGGAGATATGCCATGATGGAGGAGTATCAGTCCATCATGAAGAATGATGTGTGGTATATAACTAATGGGAGCATCGAGAGGCACAAAATGAGATTTGTTGCTATAGGATTCTCTCAGGTAGAGGGAATAGATTATGAGGATACATTTGTTCTTGTTGCTCGATACACTTCTATCCAGATGATTATTTCCCATGTAACATCCATGGGTTTGAGAGTACATCAGATGGACGTAAAGACAACATTTCTCAATGGAGAGATTAAGGAAGAAGTATACATCGAGCAACCAGATGGTTTCATGATACAATAGAAGGATTCTCATGTGTGCAGGTTGAAAATGGCCTTGTATGAAATCAAGATACCACCTCGAGCTTGGTATGCAAGGATTGATGGAAACCTGGTGATTTTTGGGCTTCAACAAAGGTGTTGTCAATTCTAGCCTATACTACAAAACTGTAAATGGCGAGTCCCTGATTTTGGTCCTCTACGTTGATGATTTATTCCTCATCAGTACATAGAGATTTATTATTGAATGCAAGTAAGTGTTGGCCTGTGAGTTCGAGATGAAGGACCTTGGTATGATTCACTACTTCTTGGAACTAGCAGTGTGGCAGAGAACTGATGAGATCTTCCTGAGTCAGGGGAAGTACACAGTTGAGATATTGAAGAAGTTTGAGATACTGAACTTCAAGCCCGTGGCTATACCAATGATGACGAATCTAAAGAAATTAAGTGTGTCTTCTTCTATTTTTTACGAAATTGATCTTACTCTGTACAGACAACTGATTGTATAATTGATGTATCTGGTTAACACCAGACCAAATATTTTCTATGTAGTGAGTGCACTTAGCCAATTTATAAGTCAATTGAGATAGACACACTAGATTGTTGTGAAACATGTGTTGAGATACTTGTGAGGCACAATTCAACATGGTTTGAGATATACTTCCAGTATTGATATGATATGGCAGGAATATATTGACTCTGATTGGGCAGGGAACGCAGTGGACAGAAAGAGCACCTTCAGGTGTTGCTTCACTTTGGGATCTTTCATGGTTTCCTATTGTAACATGAAATGAACTTCTTTGACATTGAGCACAATAGAAGCATAATACATTGCATTAAGTATGACAGTCCATGAAGCAATGTGGACTCACAAGCTCCTTGCAGATTTATCTGAACATGTGCTGGATTCCACCATTATTCATTGTGGTAACCAAAGTTGTGTGAGGATCTCTCATAATCCAGTGTTTCATGAAAAATTGAACCACATTGAGATCAAGTACCATTTCATCCGAGACATGGTGCAGAGGAAGGATGTATTGGTGCAGTACCTTCCTATAGATGAGGAGGTTGCCGATGTTCTTACCAAACCATGATGAAGTTTAAGTACTTCCGTGATAGACTTGGTGTGGTAGAGAATGCCTCCCTCGCTGAGAGGGAGTGTTGATGTTTGCAGCTTCCTGAGACATTCTCCAGATCATACTCCTCTGTGACTGAGTTGATTTGATCTGTGATGACACTTATCCGAGAAGGGATAAGTGGGGCACTTATCGGAGAAGGGATAAGTGCGGTTGGGCTTATAACCTAATGTCCCATGTGGAGAGCACATGAAGACATGTTAAGGGAGTTGACCCTTGACGTCATACACTATGGGAGTTGACCCTAGTGTTTCTAGAGGGTGTAGCCTCTAGAAGTCCACATGGAGTGCCATGTGTGACAAACTTTCTCCAGATCGTACTCCTCTGTGAATTGAGTTGAGTTGATCTGTGAGGACACTTATTCGAGAAGGGATAAGTGGAACACTTATTCGAGAAGAAATGAGTGTAGTTGGGCTTACAACCCAACGTCCCATGTGGAGAGCACATGAGGACATGCCAAGGGAGTTGACCCTTGACGTCATACACTATGGGAGTTGACCCCAGTGTTTCTAGAGGGTGTAGCCTCTAGAAGTCCACATGGACTGCCATGTATGACAAACTTTCTCCAGATCGTACTCCTCTATGAATTGAGTTGAGTTGATCTGTGAGGACACTTATCCGAGAAGGGATAAGTTGAACACTTATTTGAGAATGAATAAGTGCATTTGGGCTTATAGCCCATCGTCCCATGTGGAGAGAACATGAGGACATGTCAAGGGAGTTAACCCTTGATGTTTCACACTATGGGGAGTTGACCCTAAGTGTTCCTAGAGGGAGTATCCTCTAGAAGTCCACATGGGAGTGCCATGTGTGACAAATCTTTTGTTACTATGGTGGTTTTGTACCACTGGTGGAGACTGCGTGTCTTTGGAAAGTACTTGTGTACTACTATGGAAAGATACCTCCCTAGTTGAGAGGGAGTGTTGATGTTTCAACATCGGGCATAACTTCTCCTACATTGGGCTGCAAACCAAGGGAGATAGGATACATTTATCACAAAGGTGCACTTGTGATAAATGGGCCTAGACGTAGTCCTTCCTTGATCATGACAATGAATAATATGGACTCAAGGTGCTTGAAGTACTTTCCAAGATGTCTGTTAGTATGAAGCCGACATTCACTCATAGGTGTGTGCATGTGGTGAAAGATCTTGGTATAGTCTTTGTCCTAGTCATGGCGATTTGACAAGGAATGATAAAGACTCAAGATGCTATATGTTATTACGTGCGGACCCATAGTGAGCCTGAATTAATTGGATCAGAGGGAGAGCTGCAGAAGGAGTTTCTCCTCGGTTCAGGTGGGAGATAGATGTCTCCCAAGACTGACAGACAAGTGTCATGAGTCTAGGGTGAAGTTTGTATACTTCAAAGACAAGAGTGGCATGTTGCAGAATGTCTCCCTTGTTGAGAGGGAGTGTTGATGTTTGGACAACATCGGGAAGACATTCTCTAAAGATAATAATTAATAATATAATTATTATTGATTATTATATATTTTATATAATAGGTAAATGATAATAACAAATAATTATTGATTATTCAAGGGATGCATCCTTTCATGGATGGTCACCTTATGTTCCCTATATATGAAACACTCATCATTGTAATAATATATCGAATATATCTCATATCTCATATGAAGAAAAACAACACGTTCAAGTCCAGTCGAGGAGGAGCCTGGACAGGGGACAAAGCTTCTTCAAATGTACCATTTTCTATCAGAGAAGATGAGCTGAGAGGTGGTTTGAGACACAACTCTTCCATTATGCAACCTCAAGGTAGCACATTCATCATGCAATTGATTAATACTCTGTTTCTATTGCACCAAAACTTCTAGAACCATTAACACTTGAGACGAGAGCCCATTATATTGGAGTTGAAAAGAGTGAACATTGGAGTGCAAGTCAATTATTTCCTCCTCCAATAGGTACACATGCTTATACCAACACCCAATTATCCCTTTTTCCATGATTCTTAGAGACCACAAAGAGGAAAAGGATAACAGAGAGGGAAATACTGTAGGACTACCTAGAGAAAATTCTACCCAACCACACAAATCATACTAAATGAGGAGGGCCTTCCTTAAATAGAATCTAGGCACACAAGGACTGATAAGGTTGAATGGATCTTTGTACCCAAGATGTTGATGTTTGTAGCATAGAACATGTACTTTCACACAAATCTAAGTGTCTAGACATGTGGAAGTCGTCCAAAGCCTTCTACCAAGGTAATTTACTTTAATTAAAGGAATTATTAAAGTAAAGTGCTTTTCCCTCGGGGGGTAGAAAATTTGGTGATGGAGTGTACTGTTAAGGCACTTCATCATGTGAAGTCATTGGTTCAAAAACCTCGACTTACCTTGTGTGTCACGTGAGGGGCCATGTTGGCATACCTGGAGGTTATAGTGGTAGTAGTTGGACAACACGACCTTGTGTCACGCGAGTACACGTCTGAACAATTGTTGATTCTACCAGTGACGAAAAAAATTAAAGTTAAGTGCTTTTATTTATTAGTTGAGTTTATTTAATGAAATGCTAAAGTTATTAACATTAGTGAATTAAATCTTATCCATTGATCTCAATTGAGGTGATATTTAATATCAATCGTCAATCACTTTGGAGATTAGGGTTAGGTCATAACTCAAGATTATAAAAGAAAGGCTAGGGTAAAGGAGGAGGGTTATTTGATAGAGTGACTTGACACATGGAGAAAATAAGGACTTTTTCTCAAGGATATATATATAATAGGTGGATAAGGATTTTCATCTAGATATCAATATAGGTTAGGGAGAAGAGAGAAAGGGGCAGTCGTAAGGAGTCCAACATATTGGAGCAACAACATCAAGGCCATGCCATACAGAGTTTGTTGTACAATTTGGGTGTGCATGTACGTAGGTTTTAGTGGAGACAGGCACACATACGTGAGTTTTCTTAAGGAAAGTGACATACAACTCGAAAAGCATGAAAATTTGGGGTCGTACAATGGCGCAAGAGTTGCTAGGGTTTGCAAGTGTTATCTAAAGTTTTTTGCATTTCTCACTAGGTCATTTTCCCAGTATGGGAGCCCTTCTAATATTTGAAGTTATTTGAATGATAATCTTACTTGATAAATACTTTGTCTTTGTTGCACCAAAAATTCTAGAACCATTAACACTTGAGACGCGAGCCCATTGTATTGGATTTTTAAAGAGTGAACAATGGAGCACGGGTCAACTATTTCCTCCTTCGTTAGGTCCACATGCTTAGACCGTCACCCAATTCTCCCTTTCATCGTGATTCATGGAGACCATAGAGAGGAAAGGATAACAGAGAGGGAACTACTGTAAGACTTCCTAGAGAAATTTCTACCCAGCCACATAAAGCATACTGAATGAGGAGGGCCTTCGTAATAGAAGTTCAAGCATGCAAGGACTCAAAAGGCCGAATGGATCTTTGTACCCATACTCCACCTTCGATCATGATTGTTGAGAACCCTAGTTTCCTCTATGATGACGCTTTCCATCCCACATACGCCTGAGAGCAGGAGTAGAAGTAAGGGAAAATACATCACCTCGCATGGGAATTTATGGAAGCTCATGAACGACATGCGCCTAGCACATGGCCTTACACTTGTCACGAGAGAAAATTTGCTAACATCCATGGGATTAGTACGATTCCATGTATTGGGTAATTTGAAATATTTAATCAAGGGGCTAACCATAGAGTTAAGACCCCCATTTTTACACTTTTCTGGAAACAAGATTAGGGTCATGGGTTCATATGGATAGATAGGGATCCATTGATGGAGATCACACCTATTTGTTTCATGGTGGCTTGGTTCGTGAAGTAATCCACTTCCTTGTTATTAGTTATGAGAACATGGAATAACTCAACCTTGTGAAAGGCCTGAATTCCCTGTTGGATTCTAAGAAAAATGGATCAAAGGTTAATATTGCTTGGGAGAGTACTCATCCTTGCATGCTTGATTATGTTTTTTGAGTCTCCTATTACAGTAAGGTTGGAGATACCCTAAGATTTTTCTAGTCTTAATCCTTGTAAAAGCACATACGCTTAAGCTTGGTTATTGGAGGCCTACCCGATGCTCCAAGCGAAAGAGAGCTCTATATGTCCTTCCAGGTCATATAACACCCATCCTGCTCTTGCCACCCTGGGGTTCCGTTTCGAAGAACCATCAAAATTAAGGATGTATGTATGTTGAATGTCCTTCCATTGCAAGAAGTCAAGAGGAGAGACTTGAATCTTCCAAGATGGTTGGTAGGAATTATGAACTTCGTTTGTGGGACAGAGAGGGAAATGTTGGAACCAAACATTCTCCCAGTTGTATAGAGGTTGGGGGGTATTTAATAAACTAGCCTTTGAATTGAGATGCTTCAATAAAAGGCCAATAACCTTGCCTTCCACCAATGCAAGAAGGGGATTTTCTTCCAAGAATAACACTTTGTTACGAGCATGCCATATCTTCCAAAAAATGGATTTTTGAAGCACTACCCAAAGTCTTCTAAATAGAGGTTTATGCAAAAAAGAGTCATTGTAAGAGAATTGCCACTTGCTAAGGAGTTTTATAATGGGNTAAGCACCACCTACCACATAAACTAAGAGAAGGGACAATCCAAAAATACATGTAAGGAAGTTTCTTAGGAAGTTTCCTAAGAAGCCCTTCCTAGTCATATTTTCTCTTGTTAAGGATTTTCCATGTGCTGTCTAGTAAAACATGTTTGCTTTCAAGAACTCAACCTAATTCCAAATAATATTCTACAGGGAAGAGAGAGGGGGGAGGGATGATTGAGCAAGGAAAAACTCGTAGCCTTTCTAGATTGAATAAACTTGGAAACCCAAACCTTGAAAGTCCTTATGTATTTTATGAGTAGGAGCACAACCCTTTTGTTAGAGAAAGAGATTTTGAGAAACATCAAGGAGATGGGGAGGGGGGTTACCCAGGTCCCACCCCATCCATCTCCCTAAAGTACTATTCCATTTTGAGAGGTCAAAGAGAGAGACCTTCCCTTGTTCCTAAAGCCAAATTAATAGGGGAAGGCGGAGAGGATCTGGTTGTAATGGAGGATGGCTCATAATGTTGTGTAATAGCACAAAGATGAGTTTAATGTTCCTCGGGATCCAAGTTAAGTTCCTTTGAATCAATGGGAGTGAGGCTTTGAGAAAATGCCAAATTTGAGAGCCTATGAGGCCATGAAGGTCATTGTCCAAACAACGAAGCCTTTCTCATGAAAAATATTTGTGTTGGATAACCTTTTTCCACCATTCACTACTCCCTGTTACTGGTCTCCAGAGAAGCTTGGAGCCAAGAGAAACATTAGAGATAGTCGAATCCTTAATCCCTAAGCTACCAGGGATTTCAGAGCTCTGAAAGTATTCCACTCGACTAAATGGAATATTTTAGTATTTATTCTGCCCCCTTGCCATACAAACTGCCTGAGTTATTGGGAAATCACTAGTTTGACCTTGGTCGGAGCCAAGAGATAAGAGAATTGGAATATTGAGAGAGTTGATCACTCATATTTTATAAGAACCACCCTAGCTATTGGATTGAACAATTGGGATCCCCACTAAATAAATTTAGCTATGATCTTGTCCAATATGTGGAGCCAGGAAGAGGATGGAATATAGTTAAGACAAATAGGAATACCCATATATTTGAAGGTTTTTCACTTTTCCACAAATGAAAATTGAAAGATTTTGGCAATAGTTGTTATAGTTATAACATTTGCATTCCAGACATATATTTGTCTTTTAGCTGCATTGATGAGTCCTCCAGAGGATTTCATGAAATCATCCAAGACCCCTTTGAATCTATTAGCTATGATCATTAAGGCCTCCCCAATAAGATAATATCATCAACAAACTGAGAGTTATTAATCCTTTTGGCCATTTGCACTATTTTTATCCCTGGAATAGTTTTCTGAATTCTTTCTTTGTCTAATCTTCGACTGAGGACTTGAACCATCAAAATATACATGATCGAGGAGAGAGGGAAACCCTGCTAAAGTCCTCTAGAAATTTTGAAAAAGGGAGTTGGTCTTCCTTTCACAAGATGGGAAATCCAAGGGTTGTGGATATAGGCTGCCACCTAGGAAATTAACTCCTCATTAAAGCCGAACTTAGTTAATACAATGAGGAGGAAGCTATGTCTGACCCCATCAAAGGAATTTTCCATGTCAATTTTGATGGCAATTCCTTGTTCTCTCTGGGTATGACTTAAATGAATTTCTTCTTGAACTAACATGATGTTATCCACCATTTGTCTCTTCTCTATAAAGCCACCCTGATTGGAGGAAATAATATTAAGGAGAAAGGGTTTCAGGGGATTGGCAATTATCTTCAAAATAATTTTGTATGAAGCATTACACGACGAAATAGGCTAAAATATAGCAAAGGAGGTAGGGTTGGCCTCTTTTGGAATCACAACTAGAAAGGCCGAATTTGTGTTGCCCCCAATATTCGTAGACCTTTGCACATATTGGATCTAAATCCTTATTGATTATGGACTAGCATTTAATACATAAATGCATCGAAAAACCATTTGTCCCAAGAGCCTTATCTGGATTCATTTGGTGAATCACCCCCAAAAATTATTCCTCTGTAACTAAACTGTTCAATTTCTTCTTACGTTCTTCACCGATTAAAGTGGGGATATTATCTAGCATGTTCTCTAATGAGCCTAAGTCTATATTATTATCTTCATTTTCAAGCTTATCAAAGTGAAAAAAGACTACTCCCTTGATTTTCTCAAAATCAGAGATCGTGTCCCCATCCTCATTTTTTATTTTCTTAACTTTGTTCCTCCAAAATCTAACTTTGGCTTATTGGTGGAAGAATTTAGTATTTTTGTCCCCTACCTACAACCATAGACTTTCAAGATTTAAGATGCCAGTGCTCCTCTTTTGTTCTTAGGACTTGTTAAAACTCTTGAAAGGTCATTTGTTCTTTTGCTAACAATTCTTGGGTCACTTGGTTTGTTTTTGTCTTGTCCTTTAACACATCCAATTTTTCTGCTAAATATTTTTTTGCAATTCTGGTTTTTTATCCTAGGATAGAGCCCACAGTTTAATGACCTGCTTTATAAGTTTGATCTTTTTTTCCCAAATGACCACTGGGGAACCATGGATCCATTGATTCCAAGAGGCTGAGACCAGTTATAAAAAGGAGGGATCTTGGAACCAGAGGGGATTAAATCTAAAGGGGATACAACCAAGGTATTTCAAATCAGTGAAAATTAGAGAGAAGGGTCTATGATCATAACCGAACCACGAGAGAATATGAGAGGAAGGAATAAGAGGGTCTTGCAACAAATTACTACTAAGTAAAAAGCGATCCAAGCAAGCTGCAATATGCCCTAGCCCCAATCTATTATTTGTCTAAGTGAATATTCCCTTGAGTGGTTGTAAGTCTACATGGTCAAAAGTGGACATAAATTCCTCCATGTGCTCTCTAAAGGGGTTGCAGACCAAATTCCCCCCTTTTTTCTTTACATTCATAGTGGTCTTAAAATCCCCGACCACATCATACATATGATTTATGCCCCTCTCCTATAGAGTATTCAATGTATTCCAACATGCCATTTTTTTCTTGAGGGATATGGGGCATATATATATTAATAACATGCAAAGACATACCTGAGAGAAGATGAACCAAATGAACCATTAGCCAATGATGTGTGACTTTCCAGCTTTCCAATTGAAAAACTTGCAGATTACAGAGAGTATAGAGGCCTCTAGAAGCGCCTATTGAGATAATCACGAGACTTTTGCAGTCATGCCAGATATATCCATTGTCACAAAGGATATCAATATCCTTTAGTTTAGTTTCCTAGATCAAGTGGAGACTGGATTTTTCTTTTTTGACTAAGCTTCTGACAATATCTTATTTCATTCTACCTCCAAACCCTCTATGATTCTATGAGAATTCTTTAATCATTTACTATAAGCTCTGGGGATTCCTCCTTTGGAGAAATTAAGACCACCTTGATTTCTAGAGGCTCACGGTTCTTTCTTGAGAACCCCACATAGTGCGTTTTGTTTCCTACGTTCTTTCTCCATATTTTTTTAGGCTTCCCATCTCTGTTGGTTTGAATTGTTCCCCAACTTCTTAGGGGGAGCACTGGGAGCTAATTCCTGGTTTGATTCCTCATCCGAGTAATCCAAAAGATCCACATCTCCGGGTTCCGCAGAACCAACCTAGTCGGTCAAGAATCTTTGAAGTAGGGATTTATGCAGCTTCTCCCTCAAGAAGGGGGTTCAATCCTTCATCCAAGTGAGGCCCCTGAACCACAGGTTTTTATTCTTTTGTTTCCACATTAGATACAATTTCAAATTGTTTTTTACTTACCAGAGGGTTCTTCCCATTAGACTGGCCTAAAGAAGAAGGTCTTGGACTAGAGGGAGATCCTAGAGGAGGCTGAGTTTTTTCTTGATTCGTCTATTAACCCTGCTTCATAGCTTGTTTTCCATTCTTGGTTGTGGCCATTGCTCATTAGGTTATGTTGGAGTGGCTTCTGGGAATGACTTGGGGAAGTTCTTTGTGAAATTACCATACTCGTGAAAGGATTTTCATTTGAATGGCAGTTTCTCATAGTCCACAGGATGGAGGTAGGACCAATTATGTAAGGTTAGCTTAACTACCTATGGGAGACATTTCTCTAGATCTACCTCAACACAAATTCGAGCACATGATTGCATACAATCCTTAGGTTCTCCTTGATCTATATACTTACCCAGAGTGTTTCCTATATTTTGAATGGTGTCATCATTCCAACAGTGCAAGGGAAGGTATGGAAAATGATCCCAGACATGGACAACTGAGGGGATCACATTTTTAGGGTAGAAATACAGAGTCCAACGATTTAGGTACATACCTCTAGACCCCATGAAATAGGGTCCAATTTTGAATATCAAGTCCATGTCTTCCTTTTCCTCGAATAAGAATGCAAAAAAACCCTACCGTAGAAGGAATGCGAGAGATGTCCCTTAATCAAGGGTCTCCAATTATTATCGACCCAAGTTTCCATAGCTATGGGGAGGGACAAATGCCTATAAATTGGTCAATTAAACCATTTTGTGCAAATCAAAGAGCAAGCTTTCTAGAGTTGTCTTGGACATGAACACACATGATTTCATCAAGTTTTTTGACGAAGCGCAACGAGGGGTGCTTGGAGGGTTTGGGAAGGGAAAAAATCAGAGAGGAGAAGGCAATGATACCGGTAAAAGGGGCACTAGAGCCCCCATTGGAATCCAAGGATATGGATCACACTAGCTAGGGTTTAGCAAAGGAGGATGCATGTGTATATTCATTCCATGTTAGAATCAAAACATGTAAGAATTATTTCAATTATCGCTATAAGTAAACTTTGATTCATTATTATCAACCATTATTATTATTTTAAGTACATGATGGAAAATTCAAATAATGTTGTAACACCCCTGTTTATAATAATCATTTTAGTGACGTGTAATTAAATATGATGTGTGGTCGCAGGCCCAAATATGTAATTTGTAAACATTGTATATTATCGTAATAATAAAATAAATGTGACGCTGGCTGTGGGTGGACACAGATGGAGTAATTGGGGGCTAAGTTTCCACAAGATAGGGGAATGTCTAGTAATTTCTAAGAAAGGGGCCCAAGGTGGGGGGGATTATTCATGTGTATTAATTCCAACCCATTCCTAAAATATTACTTTAAGTGAACCTTTCTAATTTTCATTTGAGTGTATGAGAGCCCAATCATTAAACATGTGTAAGAGGGGTTGGTGGGAACAACCACATCTCATAGTTATGAGAGCATGGGAGCTAAGTACAATCAACCTTGGGGAATGTGAGCCAATTCTCATGGGTGAAAGTGAAATATGAGTGGCCATCGGGGGTAGTTTTTAGAGCAACAAGGGAGTGGAGAGCATTGGAGCTTGAGGGAAACCATAGAAGGTGTTGTGGGAATCTTGTTGGAGTTGTTTTTGCATGAAGAAGCAATTTGTTAGGCCTATAGAGAGGGATATTTTTTGTGTGGGATATTTCCCTTGAATAGTGAGTTGTTTTGTTAGTTTTCATGGGGAAACTAGCATCCCTGGAGTCCCCAACATTAGAGATTCCTATCCAACCTTGTGTTGGATCCCTAGAGGGAAGAGGGAAGGGGGAAGGCATGAGGGACTATATTTAGTGAAGGGGAATCCTAATTCCTTGGGTTGCATAGGTTGAGGGGAAGAGAGCTGGAGGATTGGGATATTTGTTAGAAAACTGGTTGGCTATGGAAGTGAATTGGGTTGTGAGAGAGACACCCTCTTTTGTGGAATTGTAGCGCCAACACAGGGGTGATTTTCTGTTGAGATTTGGAGCAGCAAGTCTATGGTTGGGAGGAACGTCCATCCCCTGTAGTCAATTGATAATTTTTTTAAAAGATAAGTGATTTTGTCTTTGTTTTTTCAATTTTATTCATGTGTTTTTATTGTTGTGCATGAACTCTGAATTTATAACAATTTATATGTTGAATTGTGAATGATAAATGAGTTGCATTCATGTTTAAATAGTGTTGATAGAAGCATTTATTTTATTGGTATAAAAAAAATTATGGGTTATGTAGTGGGGTCACTACAAATGTCTTGAATGTAGGCAACATCAAGAACTAAGAACATGATTTATGCAAGAAGGCAATCCACTATGGAAACAATGAGAGGTTGAATTCAAGAAAAACATTGAACACGAAACTATCCAAGTAATGCAAGATCACAATAAAGAATCTTTTACAAATACAATGTCAAATCAAGGACAAAGCTATGTGGGCCCACTACTGCTCAAAAGGAGGATCATTAATTTATTATTAGCTTTCAATATTTTGACCCTCAAAAGCCCTTTGAGGGAGCTTAGGGGAAATATCCAATTATTTAGAGGGGCCATTTATTAAATGCAAACCATTTAACAACGTGGGACCCTTTGGAATTAAAAGAACATAATTGTATAGGGAGAACCCCCAAACTATATGTAATTGAAGAAACATTCAAATAAAAGGGGGCAACCTTCTTGATTAAAACCCTAAATTGCCACATAGTATGATAAACAAGAAAAGGTAGTTATGATAACTACTTTTCAAATTTGTATTTAAAGGATGAGAAAGATAATGAAAAGGGCCTTTTCCCCCTTGGGAGATAAGAGGTTAATCTACCCTAAAGATAAATCACTACTGGATCTTCTTTTTTGTTGCAATTTATCTTTTATTTCTTAATGAAATAAGCTATTGCTGATCGAAATTCTAGCTAGAGATTTATGTTGTGCTTTTAATTTGACATAGATTATTCTTGCTAGTCAATAGTGCATTGGAAGGCTATAAGAACAAGTAACTCTTTGTTGTATATTATTCTCATCAATCAGTATTTGTTCTTACTCTCTCTCACTTAGTATTTCTGTTGGTTTGGGTATGGAAATGTTACTTTCAATTATGTTTGCAGACTATCCTCTCTTCTTTTCTATTGTAATTTATCTTTTATTTCTTAATAAAAGAAGCCATCACTAGCCAAAATTCTTGTCAGAATTCTCTGTTGTGCTTTGAATTTGACACAGACTATTCTTATTACTCATATTGGAAGGCTGTAAGAATGAGTAACTATTTGTTGTAGATTATTTTCATCAACCACTATTTTCTCTTACTCTCTCTTGCTCAATATTTTTCACTGGTTTGGGTATGTAAATGTTACTTTCAACTATGTTTGTGGACTATCCTCAACTTGTTGTTTGTAATTTGAGGTTTATGTAAGAATATTTTGTGAACTATTTCCATATTATTATCTTAAATTTACTCCTATCAATTATATGCCCTCCTAGTTTTCTTCAAATAGGTTAGATGGGTATGTGGTTGTATCCTACATTTCCAATTGTAGATTATTCTCAGCTAGTTGTTAATTACCCTAGAGTTAATGTAATCTTTAGCACAATTTATGAATTCCTTGTTATGGATTGCAATTGATTAGGTCATATTATATCTGCATTTTTTGTTTTAATTAGTTTAGACATCAATATTTGCATTAACATATTAGTTAACTTAATTTTCATTTATTTTATTTGAAAATCCTAAATGGTGGATCATGCCACAACCAATAAAAACCTAAATAGTAATGGTTATTTGGCCATAATTTGGATTCCTACATCAAATGGGAGAGACTAATTGATCCTCTCTTATGGGGATAACCCCTATTGTTGATGCCGAGCATTTCACCTCGTCAACATGATTGGCACTATAAGGAGGGAGGATCAACAAGCTTCCCTTTTGTTGATATATTTTTTTGTTAGGGACAAAAGTCAACCTCCTAGGGCATTCTTGAAAGACTAATCAAGATTTTTCTCGACATTTTAATAGAGGTGTTACTCGTCTTTCTCACTCAAATATTCAATATATTTCCTCAAAACATAGATTCATTCATTCATAACATCAACACTTGTGAGTGGACCAGGTGGAAAAATAGCTAAACATATAAATTATAATAGAAAGATGATAATTTCACATGCAATAACAAAAAAGGTACATCCATTATTTTAATTATTGAGACTAATTGGGCCTCTCTTATGGGGATAACCCCTATTGTTGATGTCGGGCATTTCACCCCGTCAACAAAATTGGCACTATAAGGAGGGAGGATCAACAAGCTTCCCTTTTGTTGATCTCTTTTCCTGTTAGGGAAAAGAATCAACCTCCTAGGGTATTCTTGAAAGACTAATCAAGATTTTTATTGACATTTTTATAGAGGCAGTACTCATATTTCTCACTCAAATATTCAATATATTTTCTCAAAACATAGATTCATTAATTCATAACATCAACACCCGTGAGTGGACCAGGAGGTAAAATAACTAAATAGATAAATTATAATAGAAAGATAATCGCTGGGCGGAGGGGGGTCCCTTGTCCCACAAACAAGGGGGTCTCATACACCAATTTGGTGTGCTGGCTTGGCCGTGACCTTAAAAATAGATTATTATTATTATTATTATTCTAATCTCACATGCAATAACATAAAAGGTACATCCATTCCATTGCATCCATTATTTCAATTATTGAGAAAATTATGTTGAAGCAAGACTCATAGACATAACATAAGACTAATGAACCAAAAATAAGAAAGATTTAAATGATTTCAATAATTTATAATCATAATATGCATAGGAGAAACATACACAAGATCTCATTACTTTATAAAAAAGTCTAAAACCACAAATGTTATGAACTGCTGGAATAATTCTTAGTGAGAGTCAAAAAAATAATTACTCATGGATGTTCAAGTGTTTGCCTATCGCAAAACACAATGTTTATGATACTTAAATGATAAAAGGAAATGCATTTGTCAAAATGGACTGGGATGGGGCTCCCATGAACCAAATAAAATAACAGTGGTAACCTGGAAGACAAGAAAAAATGTAGTGAGGGATTGACTTTATGACTAAACAATAAGCCAATAAAGTTGGATGACTCACAGAATGGAAAGAAAAGAAGGGAAATGCTTCAAAAGAAAATGTACTCACAAAATAGCATAGGAATGGAAGACAGATGGATCTCTCTCTCTCTCTCTTAAAGATGCCTTCGATGTTGGGGTCATCATGTATTTATACCTGGGCTTCGATCGATATTGGAATAACTACTTCTTGGTAGATATTATGGGTTAACTATTTGTGCCAATGATCTGTTGAGCCATTCTTCAATATGTTCCTTCATTGGTGGGACAATGATGTCTTGTTTAACCTTGAGTGAAAATATTTCTTTTTCAATTTCTTCATGTTCAAAATTCAGTTGCTTGACTAATTCTCATTGGTCTTCATTTTTATTTAGAAAGGTAACAGGCTACAACTTAATTTCTTCCTCCATAAATTCAATGAGGTCATCAAAATAGCTTTCCCATGAAGATTTAATCACACTCAACTCTATGTTAATTCGTTCCTTAGTTATAAGCACAAAATTTCTTATAAGTGGTGGGCCTTCAATGTCTTTAACAATTTCTAGTGCTTTAAAGAATGCACCACTTCTTTTGTCATTTATCTTTGTACAGGTGGAAATTGCATCTTGTAACATTTGTATCCTTGCCATCCATCCTAATTTTCATTGTTTTATTCTATGGTTTGAAGGCAACTTTTATTGGTTTATATGATAATCACTTAAACTAGAAGCTCATGCAAAAAAGGTACTTAGATCATTTTTATAAAAAACATCATCATGTTCCAAGTCATTTTTCCAAATATTTTGTGAAGCTAGTGATCCTTTGTGATAAATTTCTTAGGCTTGAACTGACTTCCCATGCTTGTGAAATAATATTAAGTCGCTTATTAATATTTTATGCGAGATACAATCTAAATCCATTGAGAAATTTGGGCTTTTCTCACCTTTGTATATGTCCCAAGTGTACTTGGTGGCATTTGATCTAGAGAAATAATAGCCAGTGGTTCTGCAAACAATGGTTTGGTACTCTAAGTGTCCTAAAGTTCATTTACTCTTCTTTTCAACTTGATATTTTCCAACTCTTGTTTTGAAATGGAATGGGCAAGAACATCTCCGATAGTGATGTGCAATTTTAGGAGTCCTGAGGGTCTGACTCCCGAGACGTCAACCTCATAATTCCACTTCTGAGTTACTTTTTTTATTTTTCACTTTGACCTTTTCAATTTGCAACTTTTTCTCTTCTTTATTATATTACACATTATGCAATGTCAATGACTGCTCTTGAAAAATTGTTGGCTCTTCTTGAGACAACTCCTCTACAATTTGTTGGTTTTTAGCAGTTTGAAGGGATACCTAATCGGGTACAATGGTACTATCAATTTCCATGTCCATTGCATCTCTTGGGATTTCTAAATTCTATGAATCCTTCTTTCTTGAGCTTATCTTCCTTTTCTACTAAGATATTGTATGGGTTCTCTCAATATTAACAAGGGGTGGGTCATCCTCATCATCTCCTCTAGCACGTCCTTCATTGTTCTCGTCTCTGCTAACATTTGATTATTGTCTCTTTTGTGCAAAGGAGGAACTCCTACGTGTATGGGGGACATAAGAACATTGAACATTGGTTGCATCTTTACCTCTTTGCCTTGTTTTGTTTTGTTGCGGCCGAGTTTTGGAACTAACCTAAGTGACCAAATCATCATTACATGTTTTTTTTTCCTTTTTCTCTGGGGTATTTGGGTTGTTATCACCAGTTCCTTCAACAGTCCTTGTAAAAAGGTTGTTATATCTCATAGAAGCCAGATGTTGTGAAAACAACCCCTCGGGATCAAAAACTTGGAGAGGTTTTGCTTCCTTCAAATTAAATATGTTTAGTACTTCAGAGATTTCTAACAAGTGGGAGGCATTTCTTTCTGTTACATTGGAAACAATAAAGGGAAATGAGATAAATTATCTCTTTCTCTTTCTATCAAAAAGGATAGACCATGCTTTATACTGTCTACAGACCTCTGCAACAAAATACCTATCACGAGCAAATATTGGAAGCAAAAAAGGGCTTCCCTCGTAACCATATAGCCTAATGTAGGCATGATCTTCTTGATGTACAAAAACTCCCTTTCCTTTTAGAAAATCCTCAGCTTCTTGGGTTATCCTTGTTGGTGCTTCTCCAGTAAACATAAATCTAAATTATTTAAAAAATCTATCTTGAATAAGACAAAAATGGAATGGTGACTTATGCTTCCAAAACACAGGGTACCAAAATTGAACTGGTTCGTTCTCAACATCCAAATTACTTCTTAGCGGTAACCCCTCAAACACATTACAGTAGGTGATTTCCAGGACCAGATATGTAGTCATGAAGAATCTCTAAGTCTTTAAATAATTGGTACGCTAAAAATAAATCTCATTTTAGATTACCTCGGCCCAGTCGAAGATAACTTCCTTTCGAAAAAAAAATGCTATACATATAAAATTGACCTGGGGATATGAGAAGTGGATTCTCATCCCATCAATCGTGCAAACAACCATGAAAAATACCGATACAGCTCCACCAACAGAGTTATGTTGATGTCTAAAAGGTTAGCTTGCACCTCTGTAGAGGCAAGCATGAAATACTTTAGCAAATTAATCCAACCACCCTGGGAATCCATAAAAGAGTCAGTGTCAGGAAGCCTTAGAATTTTGTTGGATCTAGGTAATCGAAACATACTTTTAAATATCTTGGGAGTTATTGGAATGAGGTTCTTCCCCTCGAAAGATACTCAAATTGTTCTACTTTTTGAACCAAATCTTCAGGCACACCGAGAAACTAACTCCTTCAAGTCGAAGACTTCAGGCATGCAACCAACAATAACAACGTCGGTAATCTAGATTTTTTTATTCTTCTTTTGTTCAAGATTTAGACTCTAAAACCATTGACATGCCACAAACCAATGAATGTATTTATCTTGGCACGTGAGAGAGTTAATTGTATCCCCACAAAAAGGCTCTTTCCTCCTTCTCGCTGCCATATTTCTTATCCTTTCAAGTCACTTTGACATACATGACAATGAATTATAGAGCTCAAGCTACTTAAAGGTTAAGTGAATGAATAACATTTACTAAAACATCCCTTTAGCATGTACAAATTTCCTTCGAAATATGGGCAACCATAAATGGAAGTTATTTTGAAAAGCAAGTGATTCACGGGAAAATGGGATAATTAATCCACATTAACCCCAGATTTCCATCCTCTACCTCACAAATTAGAACTAATTAATGGATCACAAATGACCCTCAAGCAGTGTGCAAAGCGCAATATATGGATGAAAATTTCACCAAGTATAAATCAAGGAGAGAGATCAATGCCTTTAGAAACTTGTTATGCGGGAGACGTAAGTGTATGGGAGTGCAGGGGTTGGGGATATGGGTTGAACAGAGGTGGGCTATATGGAGTTCTACACACAACAATTGTGTGAACGAGGAGATGTGTGGAAGTTCTATTTGTGTGGATGTGAAGTTTGTGCAAGGTCTATGCACTACAAGAAATAAACTAAGTGTTGCAATGTGCGAAACATGGCTAGTGCGAGAGGGAGGTCTTGTGCAGAATGAAGGGTTATAGTTATGAAAAAGGGAATCTCTGCACAAGGTAACGAATCCCGCTCAAGTAATAAAAATGGCTAGTATAATGAAATGTTTCCATATTAGGAGCATGGTGGAACATAAAAGAAGTGGAAGTGATGAAAGATGGTATACATGGGTAAAATTTAAAAAATAGAAGGTGATACAACATTAAGAAATAAAGATTGAAAACTATTTTCTTGAGAATCTGCACCAGAGATTTTTTAGTTGATTCATCCAATCCATCTCCTCGAGGATAGTAATTTGATTATTGTCCCATTAATATGCCAAATTTACCACAAAAGGTTGTAAAATTTGAAGTGATGAACATAGAATCGTTATCTGTGATAAACTTCTCTGGAACGACAAATATTGATAAAAACATCCTCTTGTGAAAACTGAATGAGATGGTCAGTATTAGATTCTTTTAAAGCTACTACTTTAGGCCATTTTGTGAAATAATCAGTGGTTGTTATTATGGAGGAATGGCCTTTACTAGATTTTGGATTTATTGGGATTATAACATCCAAACTCCATTGCATGAAAGGACTTTCCACTGTTATTGTTTTCAGAAGTATAGTGACCCTCTTCTCTTTACCATAGAATTTTTGGCAAGTAAAAATTTTCTTACAAAAACATGTACATCTCTAAATCATGTTGGCCAATAAAAACTAGCTTGGACGATTCTATGAGATGTTACCATTGGAGAAAAATGTCCACCGCAAGTGCCTTCATGTGTTTCTTTCATTATTTCAATGGAATTGGAGTGCCTTAGGCATCTTAAAAACGTATCATCAAAATTTTCCCAAAATAATATCCCAGAAATCAATACATGAGCATTTGACTTCATCTTCTATGATATGCTTTCTTTTGCTTTCATGCCAATTGGAAACTGTCTCGATTTCAAATAAAAGACAATATTTTTGTACCATTCAGGTATTGGTATCATCTCATCTTGTGTGACAAGGGCTTTGTCATTAGATAAATCAATGCTTATTGATTCAACACCACCTATAACCTTGCATAATCCTTGTCCCTTTACAACCTTTAGTGGTTTTATCTCGACATCATATTATTGCAATTTGGCCAACCAGTTGGCCCATCTTCATTCTCTAAGTCGCTGAGACAACATCATCTTGATAGGAGGATATGGTACATAAGAAATCAAATGTGATGTCAAAATATAATTTCTAAAGTAGGAGACAACTTTGACCAGGGAAAATGCTTGTTTGTCCAAGGGAGAATACTTCAACTCATATTCTTGCAAGCATTTGCTCATGGAGGAAATAAGGTGCTCTTCGTTCAAAGTATTCTTCTAAGTTAGTATGGCAGCGATAGTTTCTTCTGAAGCAAAAGTGTAAATGATGATTTTTTTTCAAAGTTGGGGCTAATAAGGACTGGAGCTATGGAGATTTCCAATTTTACATCCAAGAAAGCTTCATGAGCTTCTTTAGACCATTCAAAAACTTGATCTTTTTTAAGCAACTTATTTATTGGTTTGAAAATGGATGCATAATCATGATCCGGATTTTATGAGCACAAAAAAATGAATACAGATTATTAAAATATGTTTAACATAGAATAACAAAGATACAATAAAACTGGTTTCTATTCTATAACGAAATAAGATGAAACTGTAAAATGTAGCGGAAAACAAACTTGTTGGAGAATGGTGGCGGCTTATCTCTGAGAAGAGATGTAACGACTGCGTTCATTCGCAAGAAGATGATTACAATGAGGATATGAATACCTTTTTACAATAAACAAGAATGCCAAAAACCCTATACATCCAAAAACCTAACCCTAGGAGATGAAGCGCCAAAAGTCATGTGGGACCCGTTGGGGTAAGTTAGTATATCAACTTCCAGGGGTCATAACTTTTGCATACTATCTCCGTTTTACGCGCACGATAGCCCGTTGGAAATTTCTATCCGAGGACTACACATGTTGCCATTACACTCTATCTCTAAATACAATTTGATTGTGGTGATCCCTAAAAACGTTGTTTAGGGCCTCAAAACGACCTCGGAAGTCAGGGACTCGAAAACTAGGAAAAAACTGCCAAATTGGAAAACTTCTAAAATGAGCCAGTTGGAATAGGTGGGAGGCCACTGAAATCCATCTGGACAAATCCTTCCCCCATAGGTAGCAATGGTCTCCATTGCATTTTTTCCCCCCATAAGATGAGGAAATTTCTACTGAATTTGGCCCTGGGTGAGCCACTTGCCTTGGTGTAGGAGTTGCCCTGCTTTGACAACTCGATAAAGCTGGATCCTTTGCTGGTGAGTGCCCTTGACCTGTGTGTCCACAATCTGATCACTGGATGCCTATTTTATGCAGTTGGGGTTGAGCTCTGTTAGTGTCATTTGTTCTGCTATCTCTGAGGTGTCCAATAATGGTGGGAAATAAGGCCGAAGGAGATCCATGTTGAACACTAGGTGCAGGCCAAGGAAAGGAGGAATGTTGAGCTCAAAATCATTGTCACCCACAACCTTGGTGATGGTGTAC
>ML819349.1:14427-26064 GCA_009831015.1 Picea engelmannii
TAAATCTTTGACTAATAAGGCATCAAGCCTAGATTGATTGCAAAATTGATCCCTGTCTCCCATATTTGATTGGAAGAGATTTAAATGCCGAGGAATATGGTTGTTAACATATTTTTCTTCCATCAAGCATGCACTACACCATGTCTCTCTTCCTAAGTGCTACTTAAGCCTAGATTGATTGCAAAGTTGATCCATGTCTTCCATATTTGATTTGAAAAGATTTCGATGCTAGGGAATATGTTTAACATCTTTTTCTTCCATCAAGCATGCACTACAGTAGGACACTATGCCTCTCTTCCTAAGTGTTGTAATTGAGAGAATATTCCCTTTACAGGAAAACCAAGTAAATGTGCTACCTTTGGATCAATATGAGGCCTACCAAATTCTATTCCAGGTGCTGTAATTTTGAGGATCACATTCATAATCCAAGCTTATTGCATATCCTTATTTATAGTGTATGTCTCTTTTCCTTCAACATGCCAAGACATGTATAACTTCCGTCTTTTTCTAAGATTAGTCAGTTTTTCTATCTATGCCCAAATGAAGTTATTGCATATCCTTATTTATAGTGTATGCCTCTTTTCCTTCAACATGCCAAGACATGTATCACTTTCATCTTTTTCTAAGATTGGTCAGTTTTTCTATCTCTGCCCTAATGAAGTCCTTCTCAATATCTTGTAGTCCTTTAGTAGTCAACCTTCTAAAGCTTCATTTCATTCATTATATTTTCTAAATAAAGGCTTTTCATCTAGAAGGGTGAATGGCCATTCCATGCATAATCCTAGAATATAGTTGTAAACCCATCATAAATATTGAAAACCATATGATTATTAATTAAACATATGCTTTGAAACATTCTATTCCATAATATCGATTCTTTGGGAGTATTGGAAGTTCCTTTGAAACCTCCCCCTCCTCCCTAGCAAGATATTTGGATCTTAAGATCTTGTGCCATAGTTCCTTCGTGTCTTTCTCTCCAACAGAGTTTGGCTACTAAGTATTTGTTCACAGAAGTTCCAATTTTCTAATCCCAATATATCCTACATATTTGGGAAGAGTCACGATGTACTTTGGTGACTATAATGTCCAAAATTCAAATTGGTCTCGATGCTAGGTCCCTCAAAGTACCAATAGAGAGAGCCACATTGGCCCATACCATTTTGAGCTAAGCTGATCTTGGAATCATAAATGCCTTCACATTATCAATAAAGTCACAAATTTGGAAAGGGCCTCTATTCCCCCATCATGTTAAGTCGTCTTGAATGCAGTGGTGTACTAGTACTTGCTAAGGGGCATCCCCTTCCAGTGCTTATAACACCCAGTTTTTGGCAAGGGCCACACATTAGGTTTGTAGGTTAGGGAGTCTTGAGCCGCAAAAGAATGGCCCGACTACTAACCCTTCTCCCCCAACTGGCGAAACCCACACAGAAGACAGAGGAGAAGGGGACGGGGACACCCCAATGCTGTTTGACGATCGAGATCTGGCAGGAATAGATCTGGAAAAGTTGCAGGAAGCTCTCAATCAAAAAGACCTGCAGACTCTCCCTGAAGAACAACTGCGCAAAGTACATAAGGTATTTCTCAACTCCTTAGTAGGATCTATAGAACTCCTGGGCATAGCAACGGACTCGAGCTCTGGCTCAAAGAGAATCCCTCTAGAAAACAAAAGAAGAGGATGGAAAACTACGCACCAACTGATCAAGGAAGCCGACAACCTTATGATAAACTCAGGTCAGATCCACAAGCTATCAGAGGGATACCTCCACTCAACACCTCCCTCTTAATGATGAAGACCATCACCTGGAACATTAGAGGACTGAATGGTAGATCCAAGCAAAGGATCCTTCGAGACTGCATCATAGCAGAAAAAACAGATATTCTGCTGCTACAGGAAACTAAATGTCGAGGAGCAGAAGCTGAAACAATCTTTCAGCACATATGGCGAGAATGCGCTTCCATAACAACAGATTCCACAGGGGCCTCAGGTGGCCTCGCCATCCTATGGAACCCATTCAACATCACTATCAACAAGCCCTTCACAATGATAGGCACAGTAACAACCCACTTCGAGGTCATCGGCTCGAATTAGGAAGGAGCCATCACCAATGTCTACGAGCCTCACAACAACCAGGACAAAGACAAATTCATGGAGCGGCTTGAATTGATCAAGACCCTGGAAACAACCCCAAATTCGATCTTGGGAGGTGACTTCAACATGATCCTGACGCTGGAGGAGAAAACTGAAGGCACCAAAAAACTAAAGCAAGACAGTGGTAAGTTCAGAGCTCTCATTGATCATCTAAAATTAGTATATATAGAAAATAGCAATGGTATTTTCACCTGGTCCAATCGCAGATCAGGTAACCACCACATTGCCTGTCGACTATACCGCTTCTTAGTCAATGAAGAAATAATGGAATCAGGCTCATATTTGGAAAGCCTTATTCTACCAAAAGCAGGCTCAGATCACTGGCCCCTGGCTCTTCAGCTAGATACGGGAGATCCGCCCAGGTATAAGCCTTTTCACTTCGAAAAATTATGGCTGTCGCATCCATATTTTCAGTGGCTAGCCAAATCTTGGTGGAAACAGGCAGAAATAGACCATGGCTCCAACATGTATAAATTCCAACAACGCCTTAAAAGCTTCAAGCAAATGCTGAAACAATGGAACAAAAATTGCTTTGGCAACATACTTCAAAGTATAAGGACCATAGAAAGCAGGCTGGGGGAGATTCAAAAAATATTCATTTCTGGATCCAGAATTACAAAATTAATGAAGGAGGAGGAGCAGCTGCAGGAACAACTTGAAGAAAGAAGGAAGCAAGAGGAAATCTTATGGAAGAAGAAATCCAGAGTGCAATGGCTCAAGGAAGGGGAGAAGAACACAAATTTTTTTCACAGAGCTATGATTCATAGGCGACATGTCAATAGGATCACTCACTAGGAAGACAGTCAGGGTAACATAACCAGGGAACACTCCAAAATCGAGGAGGAGCTACTCAAGTACTATCAAGACCTTCTAATGGAACCGAAAAAGGACAGAACGGAAGCCATACAAAGAGTCACTGGACATATACCATCACCGGTAACCCTAGAGAAAAATGCAGCTTTAACATGGCCCATCACCCAAGAAGAAGTAGACCAAGCAGTTAAAACCATGCCCCCAGCAAAGGCCCCTGGCCTAGACGGCTTCACCGCGGATTTCTTCCACCACTGCTGGGACCTGGTCAGACAAGAAGTATGGGAGGTGGTAGAGGAATCAAGAGCTTCAGGTTTGGTCCTACCAGCTCTCAATGCCACCTTTCTCACCCTTATTCCAAAAGAAGAAAGAGTCACAAACCCCAAGCAATTCAAACCCATTGCCCTATGCAACATTATCTACAAAATCATAATGAAGGTCATAGCCAATCGACTCAAACCCATTCTGCCATTTGTCATTTCCAAGGAGCAGGCAGGGTATGTGGAAGGGAGACAAATCATGGACAACGTCATTCTAGCCCACGAGATCATCCACTCCCTCAAGACTTCAAGAACTCCAGGTATGCTAATCAAACTCAATCTTTCAAAAGCTTTCGACTGAGCCAATTGGCAATACCTCAGAGCTGTCCTAGACTCTTTTGGCTTTGATCAGGGTTGGGTAAATTGGGTCATGAATCTAACTTCCTCTGCCTTCTTCTCCATTCTCGTAAATGGTGTACCATCCCAACCTTTCTCACCATCCAGAGGAATCCGACAGGGGGACCCCCTCTCCCCCTTCTTGTTTGTACTTATGGCGGAAAGCCTGGGACGATACATTAAGGCAACAGTAACGAAAGGCTCCCTTAAATGCCTGCCTCTGCACAACATTCAGCCAGCACCCTCTCACAACCAATTTGTTGATGACACCCTCCTCTTGAACTCCCCCATGGTCAAGGAAGCTAATAAACTCACTTCCATCCTGTCCGGCTTCTCTGAAGCCTCAGGCATGACACTTAACTTGGAAAAGTCCAAGCTCTACTTTTTTAATACCTTGCCCTGTATCCAACTCCATGTTTCCAGACTTCTGGGGATACCCAGGAGCTCCCTTTTGTCCAACTATCTCGGGGTTCCCCTCACAGGAGCGACAACCAGATCCATCTCCTGGGACAACCTTCTCCTTTCCATTTCGAACAGGCTAAGCAATTGGACCTTCAGACCCCTTAATATTGCCTCCCAACTGGTACTCCTCAGATCAGTTTTGCAAGCTCTACCCACTTATCTCTTCACCGCTTTGGCTGCTCCAAAAAAAATCATCAGAGCCATAAGAAACCTTCAGCGCAACTTTCTCTGGCACGGTCATCAACCCAACAAGAAATGGGCTCTAGTCAACTGGGATAGACTTTGCATGCAAAAATGTCAAGGAGGACTGGGACTCCGGGATCCAGGGAAACTTAATCAAGTAATGGGAGCTAAAATCTGGTGGAGATGGCTAAAAACTCCAACAGCCGCCGGGGCACAATTATGGAAATGAAAGTACGCCCCCCTCACGCCGGAGGATTAGCTAATCTGACACAACAACCGAATACATAGCTCCCATATCTGGAACACAAATTGGCAGAATCGCACGCTGGTACAGAATCATGCCTTCTGGGAGATAAGAGATGGAGAAAGCGCCATGTTCTGGAAAGACTCATGGCAGCGACTCAAACCATTGGACGCAATGGAGGAACTATCCGATCTCAAAAGAGCCCTCCACTAGAACACTGCCCTAAAGGTTAAGGACCTCTGGAAACCAAAAACACAGCAGCGGAGGTGGCGCCAATGGAAGATCTCCAATCGAGAGCTCGAGATCCCAGAAAATCTCAATCTGTAGAGCTGGCAATCTCAAGCCATGCGTAGGAAAATACCCTCTCGAGAAGGACCAGACATCCTGAGGTGGGGGTACTCCACAGCTGGCCTCTTCAACATCAAGGAAGCTTATTTACTGCAGGGAAATCACCAGGGACAAACGAAGGAGCACATTTGGAGTAAAGTCTGGAATCCCGCTCTCTGGCCTAAGGTCTCCACCTTCTCGTGGCTCATGGTGCACAATAGAGCCTTAACGTGGGACAATCTAAGGAAAAGAGGCTTCATCGGACCATCCCTCTGCGTTCTATGCTATCAACAAGAGGAAACTAAAGAACACCTCTTTAATGGGTGTCACTACAGTCAACAGATATGGGACCAAGGAGAGCAAGCAATGCGCAAATCCAACCAAAATCAGAGCAACATCAATGATACAATCGAGAACTGGGATCACAGTACATACAATAACCCCATACTAAATCTCATCTGGCAACTTCTACAGGGATTTATTCTCTGGCAAATTTGGAAGGAAAGAAACAAGAGAATATTCCACTCCCAATCCTCCCTGCCAGAGACCACCTAGGAGAAAATCAGATCCCTAATCAAAGAAACAATCATGAGTAAGTCTTGGACAGAGGAAGATCTTCAATGCAACCCAGAGGAACAATGCACTCTTCAAAACTGGCAGCGCATACTAAATAATCAACCGGGACCAAGGAATCATAAGGGTTCATCGACTAGTCCAACCAGCTGGACTCCCCCTCCAGCGCATTTCATCAAAGTAAATTTTGATGGGGCCTTTAAAGGCAACTCGGGAACAACAGGATATGGGGCTGTGCTCAGAAACTCCAGCGGTGAAATCCTTGGTCTAGATGCAGGATTCCTAGGGGACACAACCAACAACGTAGCTGAGCTAACAGGGCTACTGCGCGGCCTCCAATCAGCCGTGGACAAAGGCTATCAAAAAATAATCCTAGAAGGGGACTCGCAAGTCATCATATGACTAACCACCAAGATTCTTCATGGTTTCCATCCTGACAAAATCTCTCCAAGATGGAGACTCTATGGTCTGCTCGAAGACTTTAGCCACCTCCTCCAACCCCATCTCAGCATCACTACCTCCCACGTGAAACGGGAAGCAAAGAAGGTGGCAAACTGCCTAGAAAATGAAGCAGTCGAAATGAAAGTGGAACACTTTTGTTGGGAGGCCCACATCTCACCAGATCCAGAGATCTTCACCTGATGCCAAACTTTGGACACTAAAGAACTTCAATCCCCGGATGGGGTGACACGTTGCGCATTGGTGCCATGCAGGAGCCATTCGGGATGCGGCATTAATGCATCTACCGGCCAGCGTCCACTCCGAATTTAAATTGCCATGAATATTAGCAGGAGCATTCAAAAGACGAGGCCTCTCACGTGAGGGAGGAGTACCAGCCAACATCGCACTAACCAACAAGCCTTAATGGCCATGGCAGTCATGCTAGCACTAGTTCTCATTGCACAGGTCGACAGAGCAAAGCGCCAGTCGCTCTTGGCAGCCTTCACTCCACTGGAACAATAGAATCGTCGCCGCTTATTCGCCAAGGGCAATATCCGGTGACCTCGCTAGTGTTTTGGAGCCGAGCGACCTTTCAAGGAAGCACTCCGGTACTCCACCAGACCCCCACCATGCCTAGAGCATGAGGGAAGCCACAAAGGGGAGTGGCATGGTACACTGCGGAATCACAACGACAACGGCAAAACAACTTTGAGAAAGCCATAGCAATGGCAGCCCGACGGAGGAACAAGACGCCACGAATGCCTCCATTGGCGTATGTGGAAGAAGTTAGTCCGGTGGAAGGCATGGAGAGTGTCCTCGAGCATATGTTGTTTACAGTGCCGGATAATTGGAACTCGTCTTCGGATTTTGGTCCAGACAGTAAGCCTCAGCCTGCACGCATTTTGGCCGGTCCTAACGCCACTCGCCTCGAAGAGCCTTTCCCCACCTGCTACGTTGAAGAGGAGATTCCTCCTGAACCACCCAGGGAGGCGACGCGACAGACACATAATCAACAGGTGCACATACATCAGGAATCAGTTGGAACCACCCCCACGGAGTGAATTGACAGCCACAGCCAGGTGCAGCCATTCTTAGCAGACTTGGGGTGCCTCAATCTCATTTTTGAGGTGAGGAGCCTACTGGATGACCAAATCTTTCGCCTCACACGAATTGACCAGAGACTCGACATGCTCTTTGCGGCTCACTCTAGAACCCTTCCAAAGAGACAATGCCCAACTTGCGCGCTAGCCTATGCGTTCCCAACAGGATGGCGGCAGCGAGAGGACGAGGACAAGTGCGCAGGCTCAAAGGACGATGCACTATCAATTTTGCTAATCTTGTGAATGGGGTAACACATGGCAAGGGATGCCCAGCTGTCCTGGTTTCCTGTTTAGGCGGGCAGCTAGCATCCCAAACAGCTACTGTATTTTGTTTATAGTAATATAACAGGCTCCACCTTTTTTTACTTATAAAAAAAATATTGCACATCCTTTGATAGAAATCAGTAGGAAAACCATCATGACTAGGGCCAGGGGCCTTATTCTATTTCAAATAGAATACCACTTCCTGTAACTCTTTTTCTGAAATAGGAGCCATCAAACTACCATTCATATTTTTTTTGACGAGTTTTTGGATATTTTTCTAGAATTTTAGCCATACTAGTTGGATCATAGATATCATAGATGTTTCTTAAAGAAGATTTCGTCCATCCTTCTTAAACAATATTTCATYCTCTTTGCATACGTGAGSATGTSCTACCACATTATTGTCATCTTTCACAATCCTAGAGATTTTATTACTTACCCTTCTCTTTTGTGCAATCCTGTGAAAAAAGACCATGTTCTTTACCCTTGATTTTTAATTCCAGAGTCTCTCGCCTTTCTTATAGATTCCATCCTTTCATTGGATATTCACTGCCCTCCATAAGATCTTGGGAAATTCATTCCCCAATCTTGTTTTGGAGATGGATCATTTCTTATTCTAGATCATGTCTTTTTCTAAAAACGTTTTTAATAGTTGGATATTCACTGTCCTCCATAAGATCGTGGGAAATTCATTCCCGTTTCTTGTTTTGGAGATGGATCATTTCTTATTCTAGATCATGTCTTTTTCTTAAATTGTTTTTAAACACTCCAGCATTCCATACTTCTGGGACATAATACAAGTTCAAATGTGCATAAGACATAGCTGGGTTTCTGTATATGTTGGTAATGTTTGATTATTGATTCAAACGTATTAACATTGCTTTCTTCTGTAAGTTTATTTGGTTGTAATTTTGATGGAGGTTTATCGTGTTTCACTACAACACATTTCCTTAGTAGCCAACCTAACCCACTCGCAAGGATTTTTGGGAATCTCTGGGATTTCTATTTTCAATTATCTCATTGATATGTGTGCAGAGGACAATTGTGTGTATGGGCACAATTCATAATATACAATAATATCTACAAAGTTGGAAACTAATGCAAGTACTCCATCAAAGATGTGAGTTTTTGTGTGAGGGAGAGGCCTTTGTGAATTTGGTGAGTGTACAAAACCCATTTGAAGTGAAGTTATCAATGAGTGTTATTTTCGTTTATATTCTTTTCTACTTTGACCAGTACAAAGGTACAATAAGCCTCTGATGGTAAATTATTATTTGTTATCATGATTTTCTATAGGTACAGCTCATCTACTTGTTTGTTTCACAATGCCGGTGAAGTTTGAACTAGCTTTGATTTATTTTGTTATTAATTTTAAGTTTTGATTTATTTTGTTATTAATTTTAGGTTTTGCTCTGTATTTGCATATATTTGCGGTGATAATAATTTTATTTAATAATACAATACGAATAGGACAAGGATATTGATTTTTTGCAGTGAAAGTCAATTAACCTGTACCTTTTTCCTTGGCATTAGAATATTTTATTTTAGAGAAACCCCTAATAATGGGGATATGACAAGGCATAACCATTGTTATTAATTCAGTAACTGGATTTCTATGTGTTGGAATTGATTGTACTTTTTCATTTCAAGGAGTTTCTAAATACACTGAGTTCATTCGACTGCAATTTATAAATATAAATGAATACCTAAATTTTCTATTGCTTTAGTGGTTGCTTTATAAATATAAATGAATACCTAAATTTTCTATTGTTTTAGTGTTTGCTTTATAAATATAAATGAATACCTAGATTTTCTAAATGAATACCTAGATTTTCTATTGCGGGGTTTAATAGAGAAAACATAATATAATATTATATTTTCTCTATTAAACCCCCATGCCACCCTCATGTTTTGGGGGGTTTAATAGAGAAAACATAATATTATATTATATTTTCTCTATTAAACCCCCACCCCCACCCTCATGTTTAGTGCTTAGTGCTTGCTTTAGTCTTTGATGTATTTACCCCCACCCTCATGTTTAGTGCTTAGTGCTTGCTTTAGTCTTTGATGTATTTTTTGGTGTTCGACCCCAAGTTATAAATATAAATGAATACTTAGATTTTCTATTGTTTTAGTGCTTGATTTATAAATACTTTAGTCTTTGATGTATTTTTTTGTGTTTGACCCCAAGTTATAAATATAAATGAATACTTGGATTTTCTATTGTTTTAGTGCTTGCTTTATAAATATAAAGGAATACCTAGATTTTCTATTGTTTTAGTGCTTGTTTTATAAATATAAATGAATACTTAGATTTTCTATTGTTTTAGTGCTTGCTTTATAAATATAAATGAATACCTAGATTTTCTATTGTTTTAGTGCTTGTTTTATAAATATAAATGAATACCTAGATTTTCTATTGGTGGGGTTGGTTTAATAGAGAAAACATAATATAATATTATATTATGTTTTCACTATTAAACCCCTCACCTCTACCCTCACCCTCATGTTTAGTGCTTGCTTTAGACTTTTTGATGTATTTTGTTTTTGTATTCTATAATTTCTGTAGGTGCTTTTTGTTTTGCCCGGTTTCTTTGTTATGTATTCAATAACACAGAGGAATCCTAGAGCGGTGCTTTATTGTCTTAAAGAACATGCAAATTCTTCATGTCTTTTGATAAAAAGACCTATTTCACCTACCCTGCTCTTCATAAGCGTAGGAGGACCTGTTTTTACCTTGTACGACAACTTGTATAAAGATGGATTTCCCACTTCAATGCTTTCAGTAGTGGGGTCCTGAAGTTCAGTCTTTTTGATGTATTTTGTTTTTGTATTCTGCAATTTTTGTAGGTGCTTTTTGGTTTGTCCGGTTTCTTTGTTATGTATTCAATAACACAGAGGAATCCTAGAGCGATGCTTTATGGTATTAAAGAACATGCACATTTTTCATGTCTTTTGACAAAAAGACCTATTTCACCTACCCTGCTCTTCATAAGTGTAGGAGGACCTATTTTTACCTTGTATGAGAACTTGTATAAAGATGGATTTCCCGCTTCAATGCTTTCAACAGTGGGGTCCTGAAGTTCAGTGTTTGATTTTACCTTGTATGAGAACTTGTATAAAGATGGATTTCCCGCTTCAATGCTTTCAGCAGTGGGGTCCTGAAGTTCAGTGTTTGAGATGCATGAACAAGGACCAAAATTTGTAGAGTCAGAGCTGGATGTATAGAGATTTGGTAATGTTTTTATGTATCAGTTTCTTTTGTATTTAGTTGTTTGTGCACTTATGTGTTCATTATCAGGTTTATGTTTAGTCAAAAATTTGATGCAAGTTTGATGTTTCCATGATAACATATTTACCTAATGGCTACTTGTCTATTTTCTAAACTTGCTATAACTGCTTTTGTTTTTCCCTCTTCCATATTCAACAAGATGAAGGAATCCTATAGCGATGCTTTATTGTCTTAAAGAACATGCATATGAAGGAATACTAGAACTATGCTTTATTGTCTTAAAGGATATTCAACAAGATGGAGGAATCCTAGAGCAATGCTTTATTGTCTTAAAGAACATGCATATGGAGGAATCTTAGAGTTATGCATTATTGTCATAAAGGATATTCAACAAGATTGAGGAATAATCCTAAAGCGATGCTTTATTATCTTGAAGAACATGCATATGGAGGAATCCTAGAGCTATGCTTTATTGTCTTGAAGGATATTCAACAAGATGGAGGAATCCTAGAGCAATGCTTTATTGTCTTAAAGAACATGCATATGGAGGAATCCTAGAGCAATGCTTTATTGTCTTAAAGAACATGCATATGGAGGAATCCTAGAGCGATGCTTTATTGTCTTAAAGAACATGCATATTTTGTATTTATCTTCTGATAACAAAAATTCACAATTTTCATACTTCAAATTTGTATCAATCTATTTTGTATTTAGTTGTTTGTTTTTATGTATTCATTATGAGGTTTCGATTATATTAATTGAAAATTCTATGCAAGTTCGATATTTTCATGAAAACATATTTCCACTCATAAGCAACCTATCAATTTGCAAGTATTTCTACATTGTAATGTTATCCTGCTACTTATGTATTTTCTCAAACTCCTAAACAAGTTGTAACAAGGCCTTTGTTTGTTTTCAGTATTTTAGAAGAAATAATCTATACTGCATGCTTTATTGTCTTAAAGAAAATGCATATTTTGTATCTATCTTCTATGCTTTATTGTCTTAAAGAAAATGCATATTTTGCATCTATCTTCTGATAACAAAAATTCTCAATTTTCATATTCCAGATTTGTATCAACCTATTTTATATTTAGTTGTTTGTTTTTATGTATTCATTATGAGGTTTCGATTATATTAATTGAAAATTCTATGCAAGTTCAATGTTTTCATGAAAACATATTTCCACTCAGAAG